>VMDO01008101.1:0-86251 GCA_007922755.1 Pedetes capensis | reverse complement strand
TTGTGAAGAGAACAGATTTTAATGTTAACAAGCTTTAGAAATTTCCTCAATTAAAATAATGGCTGGATATCAATGGCTAAGTCCTCTTATTTAACAATCTGGGTGGTAACACTCTACTAACTGCAGCCATACCACTGTGGTGTCTCCATCCCATCAGATCTTGGAAGCTAAGGAGGGTCAAGCCTGGTTAGTCCTTGGAGGGGAGACCACCTGGGAATACCAGGTGCTGGAGGCTTGGAAAAAGGACCCAGCAACCTACTCCCCAAAAAACAATCAGCCATCGATAACCCTATGAATAACAGAGAAGCACAATAATAATTTTTCATCTGTTGTATGTAGGGTCATTATGAGTCAGACACCAACTCAAAGGCACCTAACAATAATAACAAGTAACTCCCATATGCATACACTGGCTCTCTCCATTCCTTCAGGACCAGGCTAGTAAAAAAGAGATAGAGACTTCAACATTTGATTTTTCCTCCCAAACCACTGTGCATACATCCCAAATGTATACCATACCAGTCAGATCTCAGATTAACTAGGAAACCAGAAGTCAGAGAGACCAGAGAGGCCTGCAGATGTCTGTTCCATTTTCCTATGCATTTCCTTCTGGGTTTTTTTTTTTAATAAAAGAAAAGCATGATGTTGAAAGGAAATGTTTACCATGCAATCTTTTTAAATGTAGTGACTTCTGACTATCCAAAGGAGAAAAATGCAATTAATCATTTGGAGAACAAGCTTTATTTTGCAAAAGCACTGAGCTCTCTAGTTAAGCAACTATGAATGGGAACCTGGATAAATTGGCTCTAAGGAGTTAACTCAAATGGTTTAATGCTATAAACCATAGGTTTCTCCTACAACTGGGCTTGAAAGTGATTTTGTAGCCCCATCTGGACTCACTTCCAGGAAGGTCAAAGACTCAGTACATATCTGATGGGATTTTTCCACTCATGAAGTGCTATGATTCCATGAAAGAAATGGAGAGAATTACACCGAGTTTAATATGAGGCATGGAGGGCATCATTGTGGAAAATTCAGCATGTAAATTGCAAGACCGTCAGCCTTACCACAAAAATTGATGGCATCCAATTTACATATGATTATGAATATTGGATGGGCAGGTGATGAAACTGACCTTTTATCAAAATGTATACAGTGGCCTGAAAGAGCCCTGTAATTTCATACCTGCTTACATGTAACTTCTAAACATCCAATCACGGTGTTAGAGTTATTAGAAGTCTGAACTAATCACTTCTTCTGTACTTTGGCACAATAGAGCCACAGGTCCAGACAAGTTCACCCAGCCTGTACCACCTTTCTCTTCCTCTTCCTCCTCCCAATCACTCCTCTACCCACCACCCAGTCTGGGCTCTGCTCCCCAAGTCCACCTCCATCACAAGAGTGGTCCTCCCTGAACACCACTACTGTCCATTCCCTCTGTCCCGAAAATTCTCTTCCCTAACAGCAGTCCCCTGATCTCCTTACTCTCTCTGATGACGCTCCTTCAGGGTGTGTCTATCTTTACTTAAATGCTGATGGAGAGGGTTCTAGCACAGCCCTCTTCTCTGTTCCTTCAACACACCCGCACCACACAAATCCAACTCTTCTCAGGATGGATCATCCCCAAATCTCTGTCTTCACCTCAGACCACTCTGCAGTGTCAGGTCCCTGTGTCTCATTGGCTACTTGACCTCTCCACCTGTGGGCCTCACAGATTTCCCACGCTCCATGTGTCCCAGACTGAATGGCTACCTTCCTCCTGGGTTTCCTAAATTAGAGAATAGCATTCTGGTTGCCCACGCCACAAACCAACATGCCAGGTTAAGCTCCATTCTCTCTGCTTTTCTTCAGCTCCGACACCCAATGACTCAATAACCCTTCTAGATCTCATTTACAAAATGTTTCCTTAATCTGAATATCTGAGCTGGGGTTTAGCTCTGTTGGTAGAGTGCGGTTCTGCACTCTCTGAAGACCCAGGTTCAATCCCCAACCTTGCGAAAATGGGCAAAGGACCTGGCAATCCAGTCTGGAAGCAAACCCAAAATAATCAGCCATTGAAAACACTATGAGGATCACTATGTGTCAGACCCAACTTAACAACAACAATAATCTGTATATCCATCTCTCCTGCCTGTCTGCACCCCAGCCCAACCAGCCTCCTAACTGGCTCCTTCTTTGACTCATGACTTTCCCAACATGTTTTCTTCAGAGCAGCCAAAACAACCTTTCCTGTCATATCATTCTTAAATCCCTTCAGTGTCTCTCCAGTGCTCTTAAAATCAGCTCAAATCTCTGGGCACGGTGGCACATGCCTGTAATCCCAGTGAAGCTGATGGCAGAGGCAGGAGGATTGCAAATTTGAGGCCAGAGGCAGCCTGCATAATTTACTGAGACGCTATCTCAAGATAAAAAATAAAAACTGGACTAGGGGTGCTCAGGGGAGAACACTTGAAAAGCTTGTGGGTTCAAGCCTCAGTATGAAAAAAAAAAAAATCAGGTCAAACCCTAATACGAGTGGCAAGGTTCTATGTTCTTGCTTCCTTTACACTCCAGAGAGCACAAATGTTTGCCTCAGCTTTTTTGTGCAGCAGATTCTCCTGGGAAGCTTTTTAAACACGTATTTTAAAAACACACACAAACACACAGAGAACTTAAAGCTCAGTGATGGGCTGGAACCTGGCATGATTTCTTTCTTTGCTGTGCCTTAGCCTGGTATTAATTCTGCCATCTCACCAGGATCAAACCATCAATTTCTACACACATGCTGAATGGCTAGAAAAATAATTACTGGTTTCTGGCAATACAGCAGTTATTTATGTTTTCTCTCGTGACGCTTTCCTTGATGTCCAAGTGCTACAGAGCAGTCCCTTCCACAGAAGAGAGTTTTTACTGAAGGAAGCATATGGCATCTTTTTTAAAATGTGAAAATGCCACAGAGAACAGGTAAGACCGAGGGCATGGGAGAAGCAGTGTGTGATTTCCCATGCGTGACTTGCCCACAGCAGTTCTAAAGCCACAGTGAACCAATCTCAAGATGCCAATGGCTTTCCATTGACTTGGAAGGGGTGGGGCATGTTGTTAAAATGCACCAATGAGCCAAACATGGTGGCATGTGTCTGTAATCCCAGCACATGGGAGGCTGAGGCAAGAGGATCACAAGTTTGAGGCCAGCCTGGGCTACATTGCAAGAATGAATGAATTTTGAATAAAGAAAATTTACTAAATAAATAAAATTAAATTAAAAATTAAAATAAAATAAGTCAATAGTACAAAAGGTCAAGGATATGTTTCAGAGCCACCAAGACAGCTTTTCTAAAATGTAGATGGCCTGGTACCTAGGGCCTCTGGTTCACTAGACTCTAGGTGATTCTGGAGCATACAGGTTTTTAAAGTGTCACAGGTAATTTGATGCACAAACACTTCAGAACCACTGAGATACACATGGTGGCTAGCTCCTAGAGGACATTCTCAAAGAGTCTCCCAGGGTCTTGAGTCTATAGCTGCCTTAAGAAACCTCACAGGATAATTCTAAATCCGTCAGGATAGCAGTCTGGAACAAGCAGCTCTATCAGGGATGGCAATCTGCACCTAACCCCTCCCTCATCTGAAAGCCAAATGGGAAAAGTCAGGACACAACCTAATAAAACAAATAAAAACCCATGCCAAGGAAAGAAAAGAAATCAAGATGATAACTATCCTTGCCAGATGCCGTGGCATATACCTGTGATCCTAGCACTCAGGGGCTGAGGCAGGAGGATCTCAAGTTTGAGGCAAGTGGACCACATAGTAAGACCATGTCTCAAAAAAAAAAAAAAAAAAAAAAAAGCCTGGGGATGTAACACAGTGGGAGAGGTCTTGCCTAGCATGTACAAGGGGCTGGATTTGATCTGTAGCACAGAAGGAAAAAAGAAACAAACAACAACAAAAAAAAAAACCTATTCTTGTTTCTACTGGCAAAATAAATGATTTTCTCAATTTCTTTTTAAAGTATTCAGATATTTAAAGAATGTAGATTTAAGCTGGGCCTGGTGGCTCACAGCTGTAATCCCAGCGACTTGGGAGGTAGAGGCAGGAGGATCAGAGGTTCGAAGAAAGAGGCAGCCTGCGTAACTTAGCAAGAACTTGTCTCAAGATAAAAAATTTTTTAAAAGGGCTGGGAGTGCAACTCAGTGGTAGAGCACTTGCAAAGCATGTGTGAGGCCCTGGGTTCAACCTCCAAATACCACCCAAAAAATGTAGATTTTTTTTAAGGAATAGTTAGGTGTTTTTCAATACTTTTGAGAATATGCTACTTTTGTAGTGAAAAATAAGTCTTGGGGTTCATATATGTTTGGGATCAAATCCTTACTCGCAGCTCATTGTCTGCATAATTGTTGTTGCTGTTGAGTCGGTATCCAACTCATAGCGACCCTCATAGGGTTTTCAATGGCTGAGTGCTTCAGGATTGCCTTGGGAGTGGATTGCCAGGCCCTTCTCCCATTTTTGTGGTGCTGGGAATTGAACTCGGGGCCTCAGAGACTGCAGTGCAGTGCTCTACCAACTGAGCTAAATCCCAGCCCACTGTCTGCATAATAGGTGGTATAATTACTTGGTTTAGAACTCAGTTTCCTCTGAGGTAAAAAACTGGAAAACCCTAAACAGAGAAAGAGAAAGTTCTCTAGTGTCTCTCTTTCCCCTTAGCAGAGTACAGAGGGTTGTTAGTCGTGTATGGGGCATGGAGAAGAAAATTGCTGTGGGTGGATAGAGACGCTTGTGGGGAAGGTAGGCGTGCACTCTGACCCTGGGCAGGGAGCTGAAACTGGAGAAGAAAATGAAAAATGGTAACAGCTGCTCAAGACAATTCAGTCTCTGCTTTGCACAAAAGGTCAGGCCTTCCCACCAGCCCTGCCTCTACCCCTAGCACTAAACACAGCAGAAAAGGGGAAATGGGAAATGTTTAAAGCACTTCACAGCCTTGGCAAGATGGATGTTCAGCCATGACTGGGAAGAGTTACCTCAGCAGCCAGGAAAGCCAAACACTGATGATCCCAGAGGACTTTAGTTTGAGATGCATGAGGGATGTCACCAAATATGCAAGTATCCATAAAGTTTGGACTAAAGACCACAGTGGGACAGAGGTGTTGGGAAAGATGGATTTAGAGGCTGATGCCGAGCTCTAAGGCCAATTTTCATCCAGACTTTATCAAATTGGTCAAAGGTGGGGAAAATTATTTCAACTGTCTATAGAGATTCTGACACATGCTAAGAATACCTACGCAGCATCCGTCTTTTAAGGAACTGTCTTCCCACTGACATAACCAAATCCAGAGCTGCCATCTTAACACAAAATGGGATCAACTGGCCCCACAAATAGCTGCCAACGCAAGTGAATAAGCTGATTTTTCACTGCTATGACAAAATACCTCAGAGAAATAACGTAAAGATTTATTTGGGCTCATAGTTTCAGAGGTGCCACTCCATAGTCAGCTGGCTCCATGGCTCCTGGACCTGTGGTGAGGAGGAACCTAAGGGAGGAACACATGGCAGAACAAAGCTGCTCACATCATGGCGGCCAGGAAGCAGAGAGAGAGAACCCTGGAGAAGAAGCAGCCAGGATGAGATGTAGCCCCCACGGACACACCCCTAGGACCTGCTCCCTTGCAGTAAGTCCTACCTCCTCAGTCTCTATCACCTCCCCATAGCCCATCAAATTCTGCCCTGAACCCACATCATCCAGTCACTTTCCCAAAGTCCCCCCTAAGAACATGCTGTACTGGGGACCAAGCCTTCAAGACAAGAGACTTTGGGGGACTCTCTAGATCCAAACCAGAACAGCAGGCTTACACAGTGGGTCCCTTCTCCGGGACTTTTGAACCTAGAACAATAAAAGTGCTTGTGAATAGTGTCAGGTTGTTCTGATATTTCCTGTTTCCTGCTTATATGAACTGAGCCTATGGAATGAGAGCAAAGTTCGGGACCCAGCCACATTCAAGTCCCTGGTTCTAGCTGCCTGAGGCCCAGATACATGCCTGCTCTTCCCTGGACTTTGCTGTTCAGGTCTTCTTTCATCTCCATGAGATAGTCACTTTGCTTTCCTGTTGCCTAAGCCAGATAGTTTCTGTCACATGCATCCTAACGAACCTTAACCAACGCTTAACTAGTAGTTGAGCTTGCTGTCTCTTAAGTTCTCTAAGTGAAAAATATACCTAAGCATGATTTAGCCTGATCATATTTTTAAGCTTCTTCTAGGAGTATCTTCAACCACCCAACTAATTGTATCAGGACTAGTCCTTATAACTTACATATCATGATGTAGCACACCCTTTAAGAATCTGACTTCTGAGGCTGGCATGGGACCTCAGCTTCACTTACACAATACACTCAGCCACATGCCACCCACATGCCCCTTTAGAGCCAAAGAGAATTTACTGCCCCAGCTGTTGGGAGAGGTGCCAGCAGACCCATCAATGGTCAGCCCTCTGCAGAAGCTGTGGTCTACTGCAGAGTGGCCTCCCCCTTTCCAAGGGTAACTTATAGAACATAAAGGCAAACCCACCAATCCCAATTCTGGGAAATAGCTCAGGGCCATCTCTGCTCCAGAGCTCCTCATGAGATTGCTAGAAGCCTTTGTTGAGACTATAGCATATGCGGACTTCTGTCCCTTCCTGCTGCCGCCTTCTCTGGTCCCAATGTTGACTCTGACAGCTCCCGATAACACACTTCCTCCTCCACATCTCCATGTCTGACTCCACTTCCTAGGACACCCAACCTATGGCAACTCACATGTAAGATCTTGCAAGTCATTCAGCTTCTCTGTGCCTCGGTTTCCTCATCTATCAAATAGGGAAAATAATATGACCTGCTTCACAGTAATACCATGAGAATTAAATTAACTGATTATTTATATATATATACACATATATATGTATATGTATATATATATGTATATGCATATATATGTGTATATATATATATATATATATATATATATATATAGTGTATAGAACAGAACATAGTTATATGATGTTGTTGTTGTTGTTGTTAGGTGCCATCAAGTCGGTATCCGACTCATAGCGACCCTCTGTACGACAGAGGAAACACTATTGTCAGTGCTTCTCTGCTGTTCATAGGGTTTTCAATGGCAGATTGATTTTTGGGAGGAGGTTGCCAGGTCCTTCTCCCAAGCCTACAGCATCTGGTGTTCCCAGGTGGTCTCCCATCCAGGTACTAACCAGGCCCGACCCTGCTTAGCTTGCGAGATCTGACGGGATCGGACGCCACAGGACTACGGCTGCAGGCAGTTATATGATAAGTGCCACTTAATTCTCAGTTATTCTTATCTTTAGTATTATTTTTAATATTAACATATAATAGTAGTAAATTTACTCATATTTCCCTTTCATATAACTTAATTATTTTTTTTCAGAAAATTTTTTATGAGAAATTTTTAATGTACATCATAATGTGATTCATTTTGATATAACTTAATTATTAAGATTAGACAATGGTTAGGCACTGAGGCATGTGCCTATAATCCCAGCAACTCGAGAGGCTGAGGCAGGAGGATTGTGAGTTTCAGGCTAGAGGCAACTTAGAGAGACTCTGTCTCAATATAAAAAATAAAAGAGAGGCCCGGGGTGAAGCTGAGTAGTAGAGCACTCACCTAGCATACTCAAGGCCCTAAGTTGAACCACTAGTACCATAAAAAGAAAGCCCAAACAAAGAAAAAAAGAAAAAAAAATTAGACAAGTTTCTAAGAGACTCCTAATTTTAAACACAAAAAGATTAGGTTTCACAAGGTCCCCAAGTCAAACATTTCCCTCTGTCTTGGTTCATTTAGAGTCCCAGTATGCAGGCTTTTGGGGCTCATAGAGAGAGATTCATCTACTGACTAAAGGCTTATGCCTAAGAAAGGGTGCTAGGGTTAGAATGGAGCCTGATTTTCGCCAATCTGTTGTTTTTGTAAATGGTGCTTTGTGCTTGTGCCCAGAGGTGTCAGTGACGAGTGCATTGCTATAAAATTAGACATAAAACATGTGAAATGAAGCCTAAATCATAAATACAAGAATTGTAACAGCAGGTTAGATTTTATTGCTCTCATTTGTCTTAAATTGACATATAGCATTGCTCCTGGCATTCCCTTTGAGTGGCATATGCAAATCCAAGGTAAATATGTGCCCACACAATTAAATTTTGTTTGGTGGGGAGGTCAATCTTGATAACTAAGCACTGCCCATAATTCTTGATGAAGAGATAAATGTTCTTTTTATTATGCTGTTAGGAAAAGATAACTAGCATTATACATTTGTGTTCACCTAGAAAGTGAGTCACTGAATATCTCAACGAATCTTTCATGTGACTCCAAGGCAGAAAGCAGAAGTGGAAAGCCTCTAGGGAAAAGAGGTAGCATCTGGGGTACCCAGGATTTGTCTTCCCTGTAAGTTGATGTCATGATTAGCTGAGAGTCCTGATGTCATGACAAGATGAGGGAGGAGATACTCAAAGGAGGCTACATGGCCGAGCTTTAAGGAGAGAGGTTGTCCTCATGATTAGCCACTAAGCAAGGCAAGCACATTAAGGGGAAAACTCCTATATTCATGCATTTTCAATGTATTCTTTCCTTCATTTTCAGCTAGAACTTTATCATGTAAGCTGAGCATGCCCCCAGTCATTCCTGTCCACCATTTTAACCTTTTAACTATGCGCTCCATAACCTTGAGCTAAGCACACCCAAAAATATGTCTATCAGCTTTCTTTTTAAAATTACAACCTAAAACTAAGCATTGCTCAGAATAAGAGTCACCCCGTATATGAAGAGCCTGCAGCCATACCACTGTGGCATCCAATCCTGTCAGATCTTGGAAAGCCAGGTTGGGCCTGGTTAGTATTTGGATGGGAGACCACCTGGGAACACCAGATACTGTAGGCTTGGGAGAAGGACCCGGCAACCCACTCACAAAAAACAATCAGCCATTGAAAACTCTATGCAGAGCAGAGAAGCACTGACAATACTGTTTTGCCTGTTGTATATAGTATTGCTATGAGTCAGACACCGACTCAATGGCACCTAACAACTACAACATATACGAATATGTGGAGGCTCCTTAAAAATAATTCCCATACTTCCTTTGTCTGAAGGCATTGCTTTGAAAATAACTCTAGTGCTCTCTTTATCTGCACAGATAATAACTTTTTCTCCATTCTTTTTCATCTTGGCTATGCTTGTTTGGGCCTTGCACTCACCAAGATGTGAAGCCACCGTATTTGGTGACACTGGGCCCTCTGCTCTATTTGTGCTTTCTTGGTTCAGCACCATGACTATATGTCACTAAATCTCAAATTGTGTCCAGGCCCTCTCCCAAGTAATAACAGATCTACTACGTAAAGTTCCACTTGGATATCAAATAAGTATCTCAAATACCATAAGATGCTTGATTTTCCCACTCAAAACCCTGGTTCTCCCCTGTATTTCTCATCTCAGTAAATGATCTCAGAATTCTTGTGGTTGTTCAAGTCAGAAATCTCAGAGTTATCTTTTTCACAGTTAATCTCCAAATATGTTCTGAGTTTGCATGCTACTTTCCCCCCGCTACTCCAGTGGAACCCCCACATCAGTCTCCTCTCCTATGATGCTGTAGCATCTCCTACAATAGTTTTCTTTCCAGTTCTTCAACTGCCCACTCTATACTCTTCACACTAATCATAGCCTACATTCCCACCTCTAGGTCTTTGTGTGAACTCTATCCTTGACCTGGATTGCTCCAAATTCTGATCTGCACGTCATTCCATTTTACCTTCTCCTTGAAGATACCTTCCTTGACTACCTAAACTAATAAAGATAACCAGGAACTTAGATCATAATTTCTTTTTAAGTTTGTGGCCAATCTCTCCTCATCAGATGTTTTTCCATTATTTATTTATCTGGTTGCTTATCATCTGTCTTCCCTATTAGAATATACATCAGAAGATGATGGAGTCTTCTAGCGCCAAAATTAGGTGTTCAGCAAACATTTGTTGGATGAATGAATGTGTGGCAGTCGCTGAAGATTGGAAAATCAAATCTATAATATGACCAACCAGGAACAGTCATGCACACCAATAATGCCAGCACACAGGAGGCTGAGACAGGAGGACTGCAAGTTTCAAGCCAGCCTGGACTACATAGTGAGTTCAAGACCAGTCTAGGATGCACAATGAGACAGTCTCAAAACATAAAATAAATAAAACCAAAATGATAAAAGAATGTATGGATCAAAGTCTGCCATGTTCTGAGCATGAGTTTAGTCACTTTAATGTATGTTATTTTATTTAATCTAATTCATGTCTCTGAAGTAGATTGTATTTTGATAATATCAAATTTTTACATCAAAAAAAAAAAACCTCAAAGAAGTTAAATTTTCACAAGTTCAAAGTACTAAAGAATGTCAAAGCTGGGTCTCACATTAGAACCCAGACTCTTCCTACAATCACACTGGTTTGCTATCAGATCACAGTTCTTCATTCATTTCTTTTTAGTTGGTAATGAGAAATAGGTATTTATGATCAAAGTAATTTTTATTTGTTCATCCACTGGCAAAAATTCCCCTGAATGTATGTAAAGACTCTATCAAGAGACTGTGTTCTTCACATTCATCAGGGAGTAATGAGATTGGTACAGTAACAGAAGCTTAACAACAAAAATATATTTCATATTCACCTTTGAAAAAGAGATGGCTACTTAGCTCACAGGACAAAACTGTCTTTTGGCTGATGGTTACAAAATTTTATGAATGAATAGACTAGATTCATTCTCTCTCTCTCTCTCTCTCTCTCTCTCTCTCTCTCTCTCTCTCTCTCTCCCCCCCCCTCCCTCCCACACATACCTCTCACATACATACACACACAAGCACACCTTACCATTGCTCTTGGAATTCTTACATCACAGAAATGCTTTCTGCCTTATGTAAGCTGAGGGACCATGAGCAAAAGACTTACCATCTCTGTGTTTTAGTTTCCTCCTCTGCAGGTTATCCAGTACCCTAAGTTTCCCCACCTTCTGGGGGAATGGTGAGGAAGAGCAATATTTGTGGATCATCCCAGACTTTCCCAAAATAAAACAAGGGTCATTCTCCAAAGATGAATTCCATTGCTTCTCCAGAATATAAAAAACACACCAGATTTTTACAAATAGTACCATTTTTTATCTTTTGGCCCCCATGAAAGAGAGGATTGTACCAGATGGTCTCTAAGACCCCTGCAAGCTCAGCCTCCCAAGAATTAATAGGCAGAGTGGAAATAACATAGGTTTGAAGTAAAACAGACGCAGCTTGTAACTAACGATGAACCTCTCTGGCTTTTTATTAGTCTGTACAATTAACATAATAAATTTACTTCTCCAAGTGGTTATAAAGACTAATAAGGCACTTAGTACAAAGACTAGCACATATATATATATATATATTTTAAATGGTGACCATTATAGTTGCTATGGGTTAAACTGTGTCCTTCTAAACCAGGCACGGTAGCGCATGCCTGTAATCCCAGTGACTCAGGAGGCAGGGGCAGGAGGATTGCAAGTTTGAGACCAGAGGTAGTCTGCATAATTTAGTGAGACACTGTCTCAGAAAAGTAAAAAACATGGGCTGGGGATGCAGCTCAAGGGTACAGCACTTGCAAAGCATGCAAGCATGAGGCCCTGGGCTCAACCCCCAGTACTGCAAAAAAAAAAAAAAAAAACCTGTATCCTCCTAAAATAGATATGTTGAAGCCCTAACACCCAATATTGAAGAATGTATTCTTAATTGGAAAAAGTCATTACAGAGGTAATAGGTTAAAATGAAGTCATTGAAGTAAACCAGTATGATCAATGTCTTTATAAAAAGGGGAAAATTGGCACAGAGAGAAACATACACAAAGTAAGAAGCTTGGGTGACAGTGAATGCAGAGATCAAGGTGAGGGGTCTACAATCCAAGCAACACTACAGACGGCCAGCAAAACCACCAAAGCTAGCCAAGAGGCAGGGGCCAGATGCTCCCTCACAGCTCTCAGAAGGGATGAACTCTGATGTCACCTTGGTCTTAAACTTCTGGCCTCCAGGACCATGAGACAATAAATTTCTATTATTTAAGCCACTCAATTTACAGTACTTTGGTATGGTGGCTCTGGAAAATTCAAACATGACTCTGAGTGGCTTGTTATTCTTGGTGAGTTTTCATTGTTTTACACCAAGCAGTCAATGTTTTTCAGACTTTTGACAGCAAGCTCAGTAAGAAAAATATTTCACATGGTTGCAAAATATTGCGCGCGCACACACACACGCGCGTGCGTGCGTCTGCAGCCATAGCACCCTGGCATCCAATCCCATCTGATCTTAGAGGGTAAGCAAGACTGACCTGGTTAGTCCTTGGATAGGAAACCACCTGGAAATAACAGGTGCTTCAGGCCAGGGAGAAGGACTTGGCAACCTACTCCCAAAACAATTCACCATTGAAAACCCTATGAATAGCAGAGAAGCACTGACATAGTACCTGGCCTGGCACAGTGTCGGGGAGGATCTCATCTTGTTATACATAGGGTCTCTATGAGTCAGACCCAACTTGACAGCACCTAACAACAACAACAACAACAAATGTGTGTGTGTGTGTGTGTGTGTATACACATACACACATATATATGTATACACATACACACATAATGATATGTGTTGTTGTTGTTGTTAGGTATTGCGGAGTCGGGTCAACTCATAGCAACCCTGTGAACAACAGAACAGAACAATCCCTGCTGTGCCATGCCCAGCATTATGTCAGTGCTTCTCTGTTATTCATAGGGTTTTCCATGGCTGATTGTTTTGGGGATTGTTTCTGGAGTGGGCTGCCAGGTCCTTCTCCCATTTTTGTGGTGCTGGGGTATCTAATTCAATCAACAGAGCTAAACCCCATAGATAAAAATGATATAGGCTGCTATTACCTAAAATATGCTTATATATTTTTATTTTTAATCTGATAATGACCTAATAACTTGATTTCATAATCTCTAATGGGCAGTGGGTGGGGTTTTGCAGTGATATGAATGGGCTTTAGAGTGGAGGTGGCAACTAAACAGTGCCTTCATTGTTTGGACCTGAATATTTAGCCACTTGGGGTGTAGGAGTTTCCTTCTTCAGTTTCAGATACAAGGCTGCCCCAGTCAAATCAAAATATTTCATGGTGAAATCTTATATATTACTGTCATTTCTCATCCTTTTCTTAAAAATCAGAATAAAGCTGCATTTCAAATATCTTTTTAAAAAGAATTATAGAAAAAAACATTAGTCACAATACAGTAGTAATGTTTGCCATTGATATATTTTTATTATCATCACATCATTGGAAGTATAAGAGAGTACAGAAAGCTACAAAAAATAACCGCAAACTAAAAAGGTGACGATTGTGATACTGTGATATAAAACACAAAGAAAGGTGAATTAAAATAAATTACAAAGCCAGGTGCTATGCCTCATGCCTGCAGTCACAGTAACTTTGGAGGCTGAGGCAAGAGTTCGAGGCCAGAGGCAGCCTGTGCAACTTAGTGGGCCCCTGTCCCAAAATAAAAAGTAAAAATGGGGGTTAGGGATGCAGCTCAGTGGTGCAGCACTTGCTTACCATGTATGAGGCTCTGGGTTCAACCTTTCACAACTGAAATTAATTATTTGATTAATTAAGTTACAAATATCCTCCAAAAACTTAAGGAAAAAATGTACCTTTGCTTGCTTCTGAATGTGCCCCTTTTCTATCATGAAAAGGAAATTGAGATTAATGATTTTTCTGCATAATTTCTACCACCTAGTATCACTTTTACATATTTTTCCTTTTTTAAACAGCAATATTCACTATCATCTAAAGACTCAGGAATATTCATCAGTGTCATGGTTTATGAGAATAATATAGATAAGACCACTGATTAGAATAAAGGGCAAGACTTAGTAGATTAACTGCCAACTTTGCTTTCTTTAAAGTCACTATTCTTTATTAAATGCAAGTGGAGATAATGTCAGAAACTCTAATGTTGCTGGTCACATGTCTGGCAGCAATAGGCACGGATGGCCGCCTGGCAGATGTAGAGAAGTGGGTCTCTAGCCCCAATTCCGTCAGGAGCACACAGCTCTGCAGTGATTTGATTCTGGTGGGTGGGAGTTGGCAGGGGAACAGGATGCCTTCTGCTTGTCCTCTGAACCCCACTATGCCCTACCCTCCTGCAGGGCTTTGTGCTGGAGCTGACTTGTACAGTGTCAGCATCCAATGGTTTTAGCCAAGTGGAGACAGCAGCAAGAGAATGGAAGGGAGATGGAGGTGGGATTGGGTATTTACGCCCCTGGCTCTACCCTTCCACTGTGTAACGGGTACACTGACCTCTCCTTGAGGACTAAGCTCCTTACGTAGCTTTCTCCTTGGAGCTCAGTCTTGCTAGAAAGTTCTAGTACAACTCTCTACCCCTGCCCTTCAAGTTCAGGGGCATAAATGGGCCCCTATCCCTAACCTACAAGTGCATCACTCTTTCCCTAAACCCTGCCCATGCCATTATCAAGCTTTTTTAAAGTCACTCAATTTGAAGTTCCCATTCATGTCCTTTTGAGGAAGAGAGGAGGAAATGTACAACTTCAAAATGAAGAATAGACACATGCATAAATATTAAATGCTACTCAGGTGACTCAAACCCCCAGCTGGCTTCCCTACCACTATTAATATCTCTACTTTAGTGAAAAAAATAGTACTAAGTAAATACACTGAATTAATATGAACACCATAATTTAATTATTCCATGTTTCTGAAATGTTCATATTTTGCTAAAACACTATCACCCAGGATATTAGTTTCTCATCACTATAACTAATTTCCAGAAGCAGTTAACCTTATAAAGAGAAAAGGTTTAGCTAACAGTTCCGGAGATTCAAAGCCAAGATCAGACTACCCTATTGGTTTGGACTCTGATGAAGGTAGCACATCATGGCAGGAGTGTATGTGTGTGAAAGAGCTTACATTACAACTAGGAAGTCAGAGAGAGACTAGACTCCTGGGGTCTTCTCAGAGGGGATGACCTCAATGACCTAAAATCTTCTCCTTAAGCACCGCCTCCAAGTTTCCATCACTTCTCAATAACCCTACCTGCAGGGAAAATCTTTAATCCCAAGGGACCACTCCAAACCATAGCATCCAGGCTTTAAATCATTTAGTCACTTACCCTCCCACTCCTGAAGCAGACAAGCAATTCATTCCACAAGGAAATGAGGAAACTGAGTCCTGGTCCAAAATTTGATTTGAAGCATGAGAGTTCCAAAAGAAGCTACAGTTCCCCATGTCTGAGATCTGAACTCACCACACAGATTCTAAGTGAGTTAAATGGCAATTCTATCTTACCAGAAATACCATCCACAAAGTGCCTTGCTGCCTGACTTAACAACTATGTTAGCTCACTGAGACAAATGATGGCTTTCATTGCCTGATAACCAAGGCCACAGTAAGAGATGTGAACTGAAATTAATAACATTCTACAGTAGAAAAGTCTGCTGCCCTATCTTTCCTATTTCCAATTATATATTCTGGGTCAGATTTCCAGAGGGAAATTAGGTTTTCATCTTCTTCCTTCCCAAAGGAAGCCCAGAGTGCCCTCCTATGCATAAAGTGGAAAGAAATCTCCACAGAAGCCATTATTACCAAAATAAGCTTACATATAAATGCTTATATAATTTGGGGGACAGTTTGTTTTTTAATAAACGTGCTTAATAATTTGTTATATTGTGTGAAATCATTGTTTTATATTCAAATATACATATACTGCTTATGATTCAAGTTGGAGGCTCTCAGGAATGGAAATGAGTCCAAAACAAGGCTTGTTTTATTCTTAACTGAAAATTAAGAGGCACAAATATCTAAATAATATTTTATAAGTGACTATAATTTCATATATAAAATGGTTAGCATACTATTCACACACTAGAAAACATGCTATGACAAAGTGTACAATCCCTCATGGTACTTGTCAAGGGTTTATCTCTCATCATAGCTTTTACCTACATTAATTCACCTGAGATACCTCCCCTCCACAGAAAAACTCTTTGTAACCCTGAATTACTCTTCTTCCATGATCCTTATAACATTCTCCATTTCCAGAACTTGCAGCCCAGTCCACCTCAACCACCTGCTGGAGACTCCATTTGTTTGTCAATGAAGATTTCATTAAAATTAGGAATCTTAAGCAGGACTTCCAATCTAATTCTGAAATAAATGCCCAGGTGTTTAAAATAATTCATGCATTTTTCTCATGCAAACTCTCTAGCGCTTTTCTAAAATTATAAGTTTAGAAGAAAAGGAGTGCCAGGGATAGAATTTGGCTTTCAATGAAGATATTGATACATAGTCATGTTTTTTAGAGTTGGAGAGCAATTAGGTTTAATTTTGAATAGCCAGGAGAGTAAACAGTTTGATTTCTGTGCCCTTACTTATGTATGCCTGTGTTCTCTCTATTTGTTGTGTTCTACTGTCCTCCAATGGATATTCTCAAAAGTACTGGTTCTAGAGAATCCTTCTGGTCTGAAAATCACCAGAGCACAGGATGGTTTACTGGCTTTGCAAGCAAACCCAATTAAAAGCAAACTAGTTCTCCCAGTCTTAGCGAAATTATGTAATATTTATAGCACATCCAAAAAATTGTTCTTAGTAGAAAATGAGTTCGAGAGTCACTGAGGCTAAATCCTTTCATTTCCTATCTCTTTATATCATACTGAACAATCTTGAAAATGGCAAACCAAGTTATATGAAAGTTATTCTTGAAAAATATAGAAAGAATACAACTTGATGACTGAAATTTAGAGGCATAAAGATAGACTTTGGATAGCAAATAAAGCATAATAAATATTCTTTTTTGTTTGTTTGTTTGGTTTTTAGCAATACTTGGGAGTTGGTCCCAGAGCCTCAAACATAGTTTGCAAGTGCTCTACCACTGGGCCGCACCTCCAGCCCCTTCCTTGTTTTTTAATCTTTAGATAGGGTCTTGCTAAGTTACACAGGCTGCCTCTGACCTTGAATCTGAGATCCTTCTACCTCTACCTCCTGAGTCACTGAGACTACAAGTGTGAGGCACTGTACCCAGCAATATCCTTTTATTAGCCTAGAGAACAACAGAAAGTATTCTAGAGCAATGAAGTTTGGCTTGAAAGCAGTTTGTTATACAACAGTATGAAAAGCTAAAGAAAAAAGTACTACTTTTCTTAATGGATAGAACATTCTGAATTATCAAGAAGTCTGAATGAAAACATACATATTAAAGGCTATGCTTTTGTATTTTTCATCATCACAATTAGGATGCAGTTTCAATAGAAAATCCAAGTAATGATAAGAACACCCAGTCTAGTCCTATAAACTGACTGTGTTCAGGGGGAACTGGAAACTACATATCCCAATTTTTTACTTCCTTTTTAAATAATCCCTTCTATGCCCACAACAGGTGTTGAAACTTATATTAGAGAAAATGTCCTAATTTTGATTCAGAAAATATTGTAACAACTTACGGGCAGAAAAGGGGCACATGAAGAGGAACTCATAATTGTTGGATATATGAGAATAACTTCTTGAGCAGTTAAAAACATGAACCATGCCCTGCTTCCTTAGAGTTATAGAACAGCCAAAATACGGTGCTATCTGATATTTCACAAGTGTATATGTTTCCCTAAAGCATATGGTACTGTATCAGGTATGCATCACTGATATTTCACCAGGTGCATGTTTTTCTAATGCATATAACCCATAGATGTTACAGTGCTATAAACCATTTAAAATGCCATATGATGCTTTAACCTTTAAAATTTGAAAGTATCATAAGATACAATGACCAGCTGTAGGGACAATATTATAGGTGTGATTCTCTCACACATCCCACCTCAATTCATGAAAATTCCAAAGATCTTCTGCTGTCCTTGAAAAATAGGAAATCTGAAAATCTAAGCATTGACTGACTGATAGATATTTTAATAAATGTTGAGCCGGGCATGGTGGCACATGTCTGTAATCCCAGTGGCTCAGGAGGTGGAGGTAGGAGGATCGCAAGTTCGAGACCAGAGGCAGTCTGCATAACTTAGCGAGACCCTGTCTCAAAAAGTAAAACAAAATGGGCTGGGGGTGCAGCTCAGTGGTCCAGCACTTGCAGAGCATGCAAGCACGGGGCCCTGGGTTCAACCCCCAGTACAAAAAAAAAAAAAAAAAGATGAAGCATTGCCTTCAAGAAGTCCAATAGTTAGCTGTTAATTTCAGGCAACTACTGTTCTAAATTGGAATCAAATAACACCTGTGGCACAAATTAAAAGCAAGGAAGTAAGAGCTATCAGTAAGCTGAATGCAAATGTGAAAGTATATGGACTTGCATGTTCCTTCCCCTGGAAACCTGATTATAGCTTCTAAACATAAGGCTGCAAGTCCCACTGAGCCATCCCATCAAGAAGACAGCTAAGTCCCCTGAAGAAATCTGTCAGTTCTTTCCTCCAAGCTTATGAACAAACATAAACTAGAGAGCACAAAAGAGCGATGAATGTACATGCACTCCATTGTACACGTGTGGGTGACTATGAAGTGGCCGTATCAGTAACCTGTACCAGACCTGCAGAACCTATCATCCCCTGAGAGAAAATTCACAAGGTTTTCTTGAAAGTCTGTGTGAGATAACAGACAGAAACAGAAGAATAACCAGTATTTCCAAGATGCACTGTACCAGTATCGCCAATAGTCCATGTTCCATCACCAAGACAGCTGCAGTGCTCCTCCTGCCCTGAGATGGCACCCGGAACACTTCCAGAGCAGGTAACACGCACAATCACTCCAGCCCTAGGTGGCCTGGGGGCAGGTTCTGGGCTCCCAGAAGTTCTGGTGTCACCCTCACTCCACTCAGGAATATTATCATTTGTAATTGTACTCTTCTAGTGAAGCTCTGGATATACAGTGTTACCACGGTAACACAGGACCAGGAAACTGGCAGCAAACCAGTCTTTGTGTTCAGCATGGAAAAAAATTTATATATGACAAAGAATTTATTGTAGAGAGTACGTTGTTGTTGTTGTTGTTAGGTGTCCTTGAGTCAGTGTCCGACTCATAGCAACCCTAGGTACAACAGGCGAAACACTATTGTCAGTGATTTTCTGCTATTCATAGGGTTTTTGGTGGTTGATTGTTTTTTGGGAGTGGGTTGCTGGGTCCTTCTCCCAAGTCTACAGCACCTGGTGTTCCCAGGAGGTCTCCCATCCAAGTACTAACCAGGCCCGATCCTACTTAGCTTCTGAGATCTGAAGGGATCGGGCACCACAGTGCTATGACCTCAGACAGTAGACAGTATAGACAAGATTTATTGTGAAAAATAGTTACACCTTCAAGAAGTGAAGGTAAGTAACAGAGAAGCGCTAATGTCCACATCTAAATTCAAATGTGAATTTTATAGTGGAGTTTGAGCCTTTGGGGGAGGAAAGAAAAATAAAACTTCACACCCAGAGTCTTTGTCTAGAATGGGGTAATGGACTCCATAGTGCTTTCAAAAGAATGGGCTCACAAGTAGATGTTTCAAAAAGTTAAGAATCTAGGCAGCTATTTTTCTCAATTTGGGTGCAGTATCTACTGAGCAATGTCCTTCTCAATTGCTGAGGTGGCATTCATCTCTTATAGTCTTTATTATCCTTCTCGGCTGGATGCAGAAGTCATTCTTAAGCCCCTCCTTCTTTCTTTTTGCCTAAAAATGGCTAAGCTGGCCTACCTATCAGAGTTTTATAACTTTTGGAGAATATAGTTGATCTCTACAAGGTATTTTAACTACATGTACTCCTTCTCTAACGTTTAGACTAACAATCACTGCTTAACTCACTTATTTGTCTCTGGGTTCTCCATCAATATGAATCTCCTCTTTTCACTTGGCAATGCAATGGTCACACAGTAACTCAAGAAAAACTAAAACCTACCAAGTAAATTTCATTATGAAATTTCTTATTATGAATATACTGCCTGCTGTCATAATCACATTCACTCTGGAGATTCAATAATAATGCATTTCAGAAGCCATTAGAAAAATCACAGCTCCAAAATGCCCACTAGTCACTAGACATGTCAGGATGATTGTCCAATGTCATTTGGAGTCATCACTTAAAAGGTCCACCCAAGGATTACTTCGGGGCATCTGCCTTGTTTAACTCACTGCTTACCATTAAATAAAGACCTAGATTTGGAGAAGTCATATGGTGACATGTAGATTTTTGTCCAGTTGGAGAGATAACCCCCAATGTTCACAGCTTATTGTCTTGCAGAACATTACTGATTTTTGTATAAAACCCAACAATCACATTCTAACTTTCCTAAGTTAAATAGCTAGGAATATCCAGCACTTCAAATGCTCTTGGAAACAGCCACCTCTTCACACTAGCTTCCTCATTAGTTAATGAGATGAATAAAGTCTTCAGCATATGTTGATTTGAAATTTATAAGGCAGTCATGTTTTCAAATTTGTGAGAAGTGGACTTTAATACTACCCTCTTTTTTTTTTTTTTACAGGTTTTTGCTCATTCTTCCACCCACTGCTCAAACTGTTACTCCAATCAGATATGTCTTCCATTTCTCTGCACAAATCAAATCCTACATCTCCTTCAAGTTCTTGTTCCAGTGTCAATTTCCTGAAAGGATCTTTAAATTGACTCAGTGTTTATAGCCTGGATTATTACTTTTGCTTCGTTGTGATTTCATTTATTATTTTTAAATGTTTAGTTTGTTTCCTTGGCTAAATGAGAATCTGGACCACAAGCATGCTGCTGAGTTTTAATTACAACAAAACAAGTCAAAAGTATGTTCAAACATCAGCATTTATCCATATGTAAAAAATAACTATTGTAAGCCAGGTGCAGTGGCACACGCCTATAATCCCACTGGCTCAGGAGGCAGAGGGAGGAGGATCACAAGTTCAAGACCAGAGGCAGTCTGCATAGTTTAGTGAGACCCTGTCTCAAAAAACAGTAAAAAAAAAAAAAATGGACTTGGGGTGCAGCTCAGTGGTCCAGCACTTGCAAAGCATGCAAGCATAAGGCCCTGGATTCAACCCCCAGTACTGAAAGAAAAAAAAACTATTGCATGACAATTCATAGAACTTTTGGAAACCGTAATAATTGGTATCTTCATATCCCATTACAGAGTACATAAAAGGAAGGACAGGAATTGAATGAGAAGAAACTCCACATCAAAAATATATTAATTAGCAAGTTTATCACTTTCCTCAGCCTGCTTAGACAAGATTTGGGAGACACTCTAAATAAATAAAGACTTTGCAAAGTAAAGAATCAGCACAGGTAGAAAAAAGGTGCCAGACAATGCTGCAGACTCAGCCTCTTGAGAAATCCACTTTTGGAGAATTGCTTGTAAATTTATGTAGCACCAAAATCCCTCTTACCTGAAAAAGAACATAGGGCAGCAGTTCCCAGAGGTGGATTTGCAGGAGACTCTCTGTACTCAAGTACAGGTGGCTCGAGGTGTCTGTCATTCAGGTGTTAGTTTAACAAATCCCACCTCAACACAGGAGCAGCTCTACACAACCCAAACAATGGGAAAACTCAATCCTGGACTTCAATTACCTGCTCCTCAAAAATTATTTTCATTAACAATTTCTTGCTTCAACTAGGTATACAGTGTAAAGACACTACCCAAATTAAAACTAAAACAGGCTGAAATCCTACATTATAAAAATCTGAAGCACAGGCATTCTCCTTCTGTTTCCTGGCCACCATGATGTGATGTAAGCTGCCCTCCTCTGTCCCACCCTTCCCACCACAATAGACTGAATCCTCTGGATCCGTGAGCCAAAATACATAAAGCTTTTCCCCCTTTAAATTTGTTTACTCAGGTACTTTGTCATAGTGGTGAAAAACTAACACACCATCCATACAAGCAGTCTTAGTGTGCAGATGGAGGCGTTGTGGGAAAAGCATCCTCATCCTTATTTCCTTGTTAAAAATTTAACAAGGAATAGCAGTGAAGTGAAAGTCAGGAGTTGGTTTGTAAAGTAGAAAGAGGAGTGAATGTATCAAGAAAAATGGGAAAGATTATGCTCTAAGACAGAACACCGAGCAGGCTGCTGAACAGAGTCAGCAACCTAACGAGTGAAGGTGGCCTTTAAGTGTGGGGCTAATGTAGAATTGGTTTTCGTGGGACTTCTTGCTGGATATCAATAGCACATGAGCCTCTCTATGATCTCTTTTGCAAAGAGATTCGCCATGGCTACTGATAAACTTGGACTGGGATTTAGCTCGGTTGGTAGAGTGCTGCACTGCACTCTCTAAGGACTTGGGTTCGATCCCCAGCACTGTAAAAATGGGAGAAGAACGTGGCAGTCCGCTCTTGAAGCAATCCTGAAACAAACAGCCATTGAAAATCCTAGGACGGCTGCTATGAGTCGGACCCAACTCGAGGACACCTAACAATGGATAAACTTACTGGAATGTGGCTCTGTGCTTTGTTCTTTGGGGGTCCGTTCTCTCTGCTGCTCCTTCCTATCTGCTCCCTAACAGAGGAAGGGAAAAGCAGTGAGGATTTTTTCTCACTGCCTATGTGCCTTCTTCTGTGGCTTCCCTATGTGCCCAGCAGCCTCCAACCCTAGTTCTAGCATGACCTTCCTAAGACAAGCATTACAATCTATTTTTGATGTTTCAAAATGCCAAATCTGTTGGGCTGGAGATGTAGCTCAGTGGTAGAGTGCTTGCCTGGCATGCATGAGGCCCTGGATTTGATCTCCAGCACCAAAAAGAAAAGAGAAAAGAAGTAAAATGTTATACCTGCTCACAAACCTGAAGTTTTCTTTTTTCTTTTTTTTTTTTTTTTTTTTTTTTGGTTCTCATAGAAGTGAGGGGTAATATGTTTGAATGTTAGGACTTTCTTAAAATTAAAAATCACTGGTCCTGAATATGTATTCAGTTGCACTGTATGATATCTAATGTGATATAGTACATTGATACTCAACATTTCTCCTTTTTCTCAATTCCCATATCTTTGAGGTTTTGTAATACTCTGTTGTTAGTTATATATATAATAGGCAGGAGTGTTAGCCCCCTTACAAGATGAGAAGGAAAACAATCACATCCTATATGTGGCTCTCTCTCCCATAGTGTGATAGGCACTCGATAATTACATGTTGCTAGGTGCCATTGAATTGGGTCTAACAGCGACCATATGTACAACAGAATGAAATACTACACATCAACACCTCATTTATTTCCTGTTTCTAACTAGTCAAATCAATGATCTTATTGGTAACATCAAATACAATCAATGTTTACTATTATACATATTTGTAACTGCCATATACTTAACTTGCTTGCATAAATTTGCTACATAAATTTACAAGCAATTCTCCAAAAGTGAATTTCTCACAGAGGCTGAGGGGAATAAAAATTGCAGGATATAATTTTTAAAATAAAAAAGTAATCTAGAAAGAAGGAAAAACATCCTGATTTTCAACCCTTTAACCAAGGTGATTTCAATGGCTGATTGTTGGGAGTGGATTGCCATGTCCTTCTCCCGTTTTGGTGGTGCTGGGAATCAAACTTGGGACCTCAAAGACTACAGAGTGGTGCTCTACCAACTGAGCTAAGTCCCAGCCCCCAACAGGGGGATGTTGTTGTTGCTAGGTGCTGCCGAGTTGTGCCTGACTCATAGCGGCGCTCATAGTTTTTAGTGGCTGATCATTTTTTGCCTCAGGAGTGGATTACCAAATCCTTCTTCCATTTTTGTGGTGCTGGGAATTGAACCCAGGACCTCAGAGACTGCAGAACGGTGCTCTACCAAGTGAGCTAAATCCCAGCCCCAATAGGAGGATAAGCACTTCAAATCACTTCAGTTCTAAAGGCGAGAGTCGAGCCAGCACCTACAACTCCATCTGAGACCAATATAGCTTTAATGTCTATTCCATTAAGTGTGGCATTTTCTTTTATTTAACATGCCTTAACTCTTTCCTTTCCTTTTTTTTTTTTTTTTGGATGGGTTGTTTGTTTTGACATGGTCTTGCTTTGTGGCCCAGGCTGGCTTTGAACTCACAATCCTCCTGCCTCTGCCTCCCCTGTGCTAGGATTACAGGTGTGCACCACCATGTCTGGGAACAGGCCTTAATTCTATCATGGAAAAAACAATCTAACATTCCCATGTCTCACAAAATGTTCCTGTCCACGTCTGAAACACAGATCACGGGGCTTTCCCCTAATTGCTGCAGTCTTTACTCTTGAAATAAATTAAACATGTGTTTAAATCTCTTCCTTTTCTCTCTTGGTCATGCTGCAAGAAGAATGATAAATGGGAAGACTTATGTTTAGAAAGTAATGAGGGAGAGAGGGGAAATGTGTCCAGAGTCACTTTAGGAAAGTTTTTTTTCTTTTTTTTTAATTGCAGTTAGGAATGCATCTAGGGCAGTATTTTATAATACAAAGCATTCTGAGGAGTCAGCAAATATCCAGCAAATTTGGACCAACAGGATCATCTCAGGCCTTGCATGAATTGATTTGTCCCTTTGGACTAATTCCCTAGTTTTTATGTCTTTGCACTCAAGTCTATGAAGTATTTTCACATACATTATTTTGTCAGTTTATCACAGATTCAGGAACTAGCTGAAAATTAAACTATTTCTACCTAAAAAGGTACACACTGTGATCCAGAGAGTTTAAGTGATTTTTTTTTTTCAACTTCACACAGCCAGCACTGGCTGTTCTGAGCACATGACATGGCCAATGTCACACAGGAGCAGTCAGCCACCACCCTGCCATCCGCTGAGACTGCCACAAATCATTGCATAAAAATAGCATGTGAAGCCTGTAAATGATTTACCTTTATATAGAAGGAGGGGTTGTCTGCATTAAAATGTCCCTTTTGCTCATTCCCGCTCTGAAATGCTTTCTCTAGGAGAAGGAAATGGCTAAAGAAGGAACAGCAGGGCTTCCACAAGCCCATGGGAATGTGTCTGTCATTTATCAAGTGACTCTCAGTGGCATGAGGTACTGCATCATCCTGCCTCCAAGATCTATGGCCATGTCTCCGTTATATTTGCTTCTGTAAGACAGCTCTTGAATTCTGACCTCACTTCTAGAACGCTTTTTCAAGGTAGAGTTAACTGTATATTTCTTCCCAAAACTACTCATTAGCTGCTTGTAGCTTTTTACTAACCAAAATTAGTAAAGCTCACTGTCAGTTTTCCTCCATATTTTCATCCCTCCTTAGTTTCACTCTTTACAACATTTCATTAGTCAAATGTTTGCAAAGTTTAGAAAGCTAAACTCATAATAGCAATGAGGACCCATATCAAAGTCCAGGGCTCCAACAGCATGAGGCAGGAATGGGAGTCAGAGAAAGCTGGTCACAGCAATCGCCAATCAAGGGCATCGCAATATTTCTTAAAATACACTGGCCATGTTTTGCACACCATAGTACTTTCAAGAAACAATAGAATCTGAAAGAAAGATGCCTAGCCAACAAACTGCAATTAGGCATAACAAACGACAGACCTTGCCATAGTCCATTACAGTAAGTCCTCAGACCTCTATCTAAGTATCTTTTCTTCAGCAGAAGCTGCATGTTTCTTGCTTACGTAAGACTGAAATTAAATCATAAGGGACAATCAGTACAGTTGCTAAAAGAGAATAAGGTGGACTTTTGCAAGCTGATTCCGGAGTTACAAGGCTATCCAATAGGTGACCAGCAGAACTGAGTTTAAAAGCTACACATAAAAATAAGTCTCCCCTTTGTTGTTTCATCTAGGGCAATTATGCTTGTGATACAGGTTTAGTCTGGAACATGTAACTTTTATTGTGAACTATTTCCGAGAAAATAGCAGTAACTACCAATCGCTATGGGGCTGGGGTTTGGCTCAATTGGTAGAGTGCTGCTCTGTACTTTCTGAGGCCCTGGGTTTGATCCTCAACATGGCAAAAATGGGAGAAGGACAGGGTAATCCACTCCTGAAACAATCAGCCATTGAAAACGCTATGAATAGCAAAGAAACACTGACATAGTGCCAGGCATGACACTGTGTCAGGGAGTACATCATTCTGTTGTACACAAGGTCACTATGAGTCAAACCAGAACTCAGCAACACCTAACAAACAACAAACCAACTGCTAAGCTCTTACGATGTGCCATGCACTGGACAAACTATTTTAACCAAATATAACCTTTCAAAACTGCTGTAGGAGGTAGGTATTATTAGTTCCATGTACCAGATGAGAAAAATTGAGGCTCAGAGAGCTTACAAAATCTCAAATGCCAACAGGCACCAACTCACAGAGCTGGCAAGTGAAGTAGCTAATATTTGCACCTAAGTCTTTCTTCTACCAAATCACTTCTCTGTGTGGTCAGAAAGGTCATGCCATGAAGTCAATTAAATTCATGACTTTTCAGGTTGCTAACAGCTTTACCAGTCTTGGAATGGGAGGTGGAGACTACAATTTTCCAGGTATCGCTTATGGGACACAGTAAAAAAGATACTGACTCTCCAAGGGATTATAAACTGGAGAAATCTATTCTGATTAATACTGAGCTCTTTCTAAAGGATAAATCCACCTGCAAAGCATAAAGCTTTACCACCCCTGGGGATGATTAAAAAAACTGAGGCGGAGGAAAAGATAATGGGAGCCAGTACCCAAAAGATAATGCCTTGGGCCAGGAGAGGCGTAGCTCAATGGTATAGCCCTTGCCTAGCATGCAATCAATCAATCAATCTCTCTCTCTCTCTCTCTCTCTCTCTCTCTCTCTCTCTCTCTCTCCCTGTCACACACACACACAGAGTTGTTCAAACATCAACTGCAAATGTGCTGAGTGACCCCATATCACAATTACTATAGGGGCTCCCAAGGCACACACTTTGAGCAGAGCCATACTCGCATGAAATTCCATCACATGTGTAGAAGTCTTGTTGCTTTGGGGTCACTACTTTTTATTTATGATGGTGACTTTGAAAGCACTTTTGAGTTTATGTAAATGTCCTTTATTATTAACTGAATTTATAAATTAAACTACTCAAGAAATCTGGTTTCCTGATTATTTTATTTACTGTAAATATGAACTGTAAACTGCGTCAACTTATTAAAGTTTTATTTCTACTTTGTTGATGTTTTATTGTAAAGTATTATTTTAAATGCATAGTAGACACTGACCTGTGTATATGAATCCCAAAAAGGAATGAGGATGTCACACTGATGACATAATAGAAATCACAAAATTATACAAGCTATTGTTGAACTTCCTTTTCAAGTACAAATAAACATATTTTTAACATAATAAACTTACTGACTTAGCAATTACTTTTAAATTCTCATCTATTTGCAACACTAACTTTTACTAATGGAGTTCAGGTAGCTGTAGAGCACACTCCAAAGAATGATAAAAAACTGATTTAAGTATAAACTGATTAAATCTCTGGTTGCATCCTCTTATACCCTTAAAAAAAAGTCATCATTTCCCCATGAATGAAAACGTTTAATTTTTATAAAATCAAAAACATTTAAGCCAGGTGCGGTGGCGCACACCTGTAATCCCAGCGGCTCGGGAGGCAGAGCCAGGAGGATTGCGAGTTCAAGACCAGAGGAAGTCTGTGTAACTTAGTGAGACCCTGTCTCAGAAAGTAAAGAAAAAAAAAAAAGGGCTGGGGGTGCAGCTCAGTGGTCCAGCACTTGCAAAGCATGCAAGCACGAGGCCCTGGAATCAACCCCCAGTACCACAAAAAAAAAAAAAAAAAAAAAAAAAATTCAAAGTTGTTGCAGAAGATCACAGGATTCTTTCCCTTCTGCAATTAGTAACATTTTGATGACTTAACATTTTTTATGATGGCTAGTTAAAAATTGGAAGGTTAAGACAAATGGATTTGCAGAACTGACAACCATATGAAAAAGTGAACCAGCTTTAAATAACTCCAGTAGGAAGGGGCATGACATTTCGTTGTGCAGTGTTTACATATTTGTCTGAGATTTTAAGATTTATCAGTTCTAATATTCCAGGGTGAAGACAATGGTTTACTCTAATTTCATTTTCAAAGGTATGCTATAACATATACCTTTTCAGCCAGGGTCACTGAGCATAGTCTCCATGGAGGAGAAATCAGTTGTATTTGCTCATCCCCTAAAGTCACTCAAAAGAATGACTGGGAAAAGTAAATACAAGCTGTAAGGATAACGGAAAGCAAGTAAGACTTGAGGAACTAAATTCTAAAGTTTTAATCCTCCCAATGAGCCCTACAATATAACTCATTGCAAATTACTATCATTTATTTATTTATTTATTTATTTATTTTATTTTTTGCAGTACTGAGAGGTTGAACCCAGGACCTCACGCATGCTTGGCCAGGGCTCTACCATTGAGCTGCATCCCTATGCTATTTTTTACTTTTTATTTTGAGACAGGATCTTTCTTAATTACATAGGTTGCCTCTGGCCTCCAACTTGCAATCCTCTTGCTCAGCCTCCTGAGCCCCTGGAATTATAGCTGTGGGCCACTGTAGTGGCTTCTCATAGCAAATTATTAAAATGCAGTACAATCGTTCAAACGTGACGAGTACCTCCCTTTAAAGTAAGGTGGAAAGAATTAAAATATGGCGATAGAAACTCAGGTAACTGTGTAGATTTTAAAATATAAGTTACTAACATTTTTCAGTTTTCCCAGTATTTCCATACCTAACCATATTCTTATTTACAATATCTTCCTAGGGTAGATATTTTATCTTATTTTACAGATGAAATGGAAATAAGACAGATTACAATTTGTCCACATTTATATGAATTCAAAATACATCAAGAACTGAAAATTAAATAGGTAAAACAGAATTTGGATAACTGAAGAGAATCATTTAAGCTAAAGGTATTTAAAACCCTAGGCTCAGATAAATTAATTTCTTGGGTAACTAAATAATTATCCAAAGTGTTCAGATAATGAATAGCTGTCATTTTAAGCATCTGTGAAATTAAGACAATACCTGGAGACTAGAAATATTTAAGAACTATTTCACAAAAACACTTGAGAAAGAGTATCTCCACTAACTACAGAAATTGAGCTTCATTTATCCCCTGAGAAAATGCTGGCTTGTGAAAAATTAAAGTTAATGAGGAAAATTTTTCAAAAATCCCAAGTTATGTAGTGAAAAAACAAACTTCTTTATAAGTAACAAATTACCTCAGATAAATCTAATTCACTTCAAAATTATCAAAAATAAGACCAAGGGAGTGAAAATGGCTTAAAAAAAAAGATATGGGAATTACAATTCAAATTAAACCACTAAGTTGTGTCCTAAAGATTGGAACAGCTCTCCCTAGTGAAGGAGAAGATACAAAATGATGACCTCTATATACCATTACATCACTCTGATTTTTAAAACTGCTATCATCATTAAAAACCAATCTGTCTGATTATGCATATGATTTCTAAATACATACGACTGGCGCAGGAAAAAATGCTCCTAAGGAGTCTGGATCTGGACACATGAAAAATCTTTACACTGCCTGCCTTTGGTGAATAGAAGGTTGAGTGAGAGAGCTGGGCCTATGAATTTGAACCTGATCAAGGAAACCCAGTAGTTTCAGTGCTGCTTGTGCACTGTGTGCTGACAGAGCTGATACTCATACACAGGCCCTGGAACAGCTGTGTTACCCTTCTTAAAACATTAAAATACCTTCCTAACAGCTTATACACCTACAGCCATAGCCCTATGGCATCCGATCCAGTCAGATCTCAGAAGCTAAGCAGGGTCAGGCCTGGTTAGTACTTGGATGGGAGAACACCTGGGAACACAGGCGCTGTTAGGCTTGGGAAACGGACCCGGCAACCCACTCCCAAAAATCAATCCGCCATTGAAAACCCTATGAACAGCAGAGAAGCATGACAATAGTGTTTTACCTGTTGTACACAGGGTCACTATGAGATGGACACCGACTTGATGGCACCTAACAACAACAGCTTATACATGATGGCTCTACTGTCTATCAACTCCATGCCCTTCTATAGCCTAAACACCCCAGGTTCTCCCCTAAACCTCTCTCATATTCAGATAGCAAAGATTTAAGGGTGGCTCAATATGAAATCTCTGGTTTTGCTACTATCTAGTTGTTAAATATTTTTTAACATCATCCCTACAGAGGGACCCAGAGTCAATTGATTTAGTCAGAGTATTTCAATAGCAGTTTCTTTGGATATGAACAGGTTGGAGAAAGCCAAAAGACAAGAAAGCAAAAGGGGCATTGAGCAATATAATTTTTTGGCATGAAGAAGAAAAGCTAGGTTAAAGGTATGCCTGATGAAAATTTCTGTATTGGCACAGTGATGAAGGAACTTGGAAGACAATCACGCTAACTACTCAACTTTAAATTTTGCTGAACAATGAGATAATCCTCTACAGCTGCCTTCCAAAAAGTTCAAACAGTGGTGTGTTGCAATATGTCACTGGTGATTGGGTGAACAGAAGCAAATGAAATCATGTTCCATGGCTGAGAATATATAGAACCAGTGATAAGGGTAGAGGCAACACTGTAAAATAATCTGCAGCACAAAACTGTATTTTGGAAGAGATCAGTGAACTTGAAGACATACCAAAAGAAACTATACAAAATGAAAAAGAGGGAAAAAAGACAATCCTAGACAATAAACATCTGTGGGACTTCAAATGGATTAATAAACATGAAATCAGAATACAGAAAGATAAGGGGGTGGGGATAAAAGGCAAAAAATATATATATAATGACAAAAGATTCAAATTTGATAAAAATTACAAACCCAGGGATCTAAGAAGCATGGCAAACCCCAAACACAAGGAATGTGAAGAAAGGTACACAGAGGGAAATCACAGACTGATACCTCAAAACTAGCAATGAAGAGAAAATTTTTAAAGCACTCAGAGTAAAAAAGGCCTGATACACGTAAGAGGACAAAGAAAAGAAGTGGATCATTTATCAGAGAAAAATAGAGCTGAAAGAAAAATAAGGCAACCTATAATTGAATTCCCAATTTAAAACTATCTTTCACAAATTATAGTAAAGGAAAGAATTCAATGCCAGTGGACGTGCCCTTCCAAATTCTTTTTTTAAAAATCACCTATAGAATATCCTTTAGACAAAATAAAAATGATGGCAGGTAGGGATATGGATCTACACAAAGGAAGAGCACCAGAAATGGCAACTATATGAGTAAACATTTCTTAAAATCTTGCCATTATTTAAGTATTTTTAAAAGCCTACAAACTATTTTAACAAAAGTAGTAACAATGTAGTATGGGTTTATACCAAGTAAAATGCATGACAATAGCACAAATGCCAGGAAAGGAAAATTTGTGCTCAACTATAGAAAGAATTTTTTTGTTTTGTTTTTTTTGAGACAGAGTTTCACTATGTAGCACAAGCCTCAAAGTCATGATCCTCCTGCCCCTGCCTCCTTAGTGCTGAGATTACAGGCGTGTACCACCATGCCTAGCTGGAAATGATCTTATATGAAATATACATGAAATATATCTTCTACTGAGTTACAGAGCTATTGTTGTTGTTGTTGTTAGGTGCCGTCGAGTCGGTATCCGACTCTTAGCGACCCTCTGTACAACAGGGGAAACACTATTGTCAGTGCTTCTCTGCTGTGCATAGGGTTTTCAATGGCAGATTGATTTTTGGGAGGGGGTTGCCAGGTCCTTCTCCCAAGCCTGCAGCACCTGGTGTTCCCAGGCGGTCTCCCATCCAGGTACTAACCAGGCCCAGCCCTGCTTAGCTTCCGAGATCTGACGGGATCGGATTCCACAGGGCTACGGCTGCAGGCAACAGAGCTATATGATAAACTCAAAAAACTAAAATAATAAAACAAAAGTTGCATCTAAAATGCCATCAAAGAAAATAAAGTGGAACCATAACAATATGTTTAATTAATTCAAAATAAAGGCAAAAAGGTGAAAAGAAATAACCAAGAATAAATAAGATAAATAGAAAACAAAAAGCATGATGACAAGTTTAAACCCAACAATATCAATAACCATATGAAATTTAACTGATCTAGATACTTCTATTTAAATTCAAAGGTTACTATACTGGATTTTAGAAAGCAAGACTCAATATTATGCTCTAAATATAAAAATAAAAGTTAGGCTAAAAGTAAAAGGACAGTATTAAGGCATATAATGCTGAAGTTATTTAAAGAAAGTTGGAATGCCTATATTTATATGAGACTATGTACATCTCAAAGCAAGGAATATAAGCAATGATGAAGTTTATTTCATAATAATAAACAGATCAATTCATCAAAAAGACATAATAATTTTAAATGCTTATGTATCTAATAACTGAGTTTACAAATGTGTAATCCAAGAACTTCACACGGCAACATGAAGAATATACAAATCCACAATTACACTCAGATATCATTCTCAATTGAGAGAAAAAGTAATAGAAATCAGTCAAAATATAGAAGACTAAATCAACACTATCAAATTGTCCAAATTGTTATTTATAAAGCATTCCACCCTGAAAATGCAGCCTACATCTTTCTCATATGCACAGAAATTTATCAGGATAGACCATATTCTGGACTATAAAACAAAGCCCCAATAAATTTAAAAGAATTCATGTTATAAAAATATGGTCTCATCATTATAAATAAGTTTAATTGTAAGTCATTAACAGAAGATATATGGAAAATTTCCAAATATTTGGGAACAAATGACACATTTCTACTTTACCCATCGGCCAAAAAATAAATCAACATGAAAACTAGAATTGTAAACTGAATTAAGTGAAAACATCACATATCAAAATTAGTCAGATGCTACCAAAGTAGTACTTAAATTAGAAATTTATAGCACCTATTACCTATATTAGATAATGAAAAGTCTCAAATCAATGAACTAATTTTCCACCTTAAGAAACTAGCAAAAGAAGGTCAAATTAAATCTACAATAATAAAAACAGGAAATAATGATCAGAGTAGAAACCAGTGAAATAGAGAAGGAATAAAACAATAGAGAAAATCAATGGAACCAACAGTTGATAATCTGAGGTCAGTTGATAAACGTCTAGACAGACCATGAGAATTAAAGAGAAAATTTACATTACTAAATATCAAGAATGAGAAAGGTTATAACAGCACATACTCTATAGATAATAAAATGGTAAAATGCAGTATTTTGAAAAAAAATATGCAATAAGTTTAGCAATAAAAATTGAACAAATTCAATGAAAAACAAACTACCAAACTATAGTCAAGAAGAAATAGACATGCTGAACATTAGTTAAATTGAGTTTTCAGGTTAAAACTTTCCCACAGAGAAAACTCTAGGCTTTCATGGCTTTGTTAGGGAACTCTACAAGATATTTTAAAAAGAAATAATACCAGAGCCAGGTGCAGTGGTGCACGCCTGTGTTCCCAACAGCTCGGGAGGCAGAGGCAGGAAGATCGCAAGTCCAAGACTAGAGGCAGTCTGCATAACTTAGTGAGACCTTGTCTCAAAGAGTAAAAAAAAAAGGGGGGGGGGCTAGGGGTGCAGCTCAGTGGTCCAGCACTTGCAAAGCATGCAAGCGCGAGGCCCTGGGTTCAACACCCAGTAACATAAAAAAAAAAAGAAAGAAAGAAAAGAAGAAAAAGAAAGAAACAATACTAATTCTACAAACACTTGTTTAGAAAACTAAAAGTGAAGGAATACTCCTGATTTACTTTCTGGGGCAATCATTAGCTTGACACCAAACAAAGGGATTATAAGAAACTATAACCCAACATCATTTATGAACAGGAAAGTGAAAATTCTAAACAAGATTTTCACAAATTAAATCAGAGGTGCAAAAAGGATAATAAACCATTAAGTGTAATTTCATCCCAAGAATGCAAAGTTAGTTTAACATTAGAAAATCAACTAATGTAAGTTACCATACTGCCAAACTAAAAAAAGAAATTCCTTTATCCCAACAGGCACCCAAGCTGTTTTCACAAAATATAACATCCATTTCTGATCATAACATTGAACAAACTAGGAAAAGAAAAGTTCATCAATTTGACAAAAAATTTACAACTAATAACATATATAATGGTCTTTTTTTTAAAAAGTATTTTACCATAAGACAAGGGGAAAAAAGAAGGATTTTTCCTTATCACAACCTCAGTTTAATCATTCAACTAAAGTTCTAGCCAGTGTAACAGGCAGGAAGATTAAATAAAATATATCTAGGTATAAAAGGGAAAAGTAAAGCTGTCTTATCCACAGATGACATAAGTATCTCTGAAGAAAATCTGATGGAATCTACAAAAAAAATTACTTGAATTAGTAAGTGAGGTCTGCAAATTGTCATGATAAACGGTCAGTAAAAATAAATTTAGGCTGGGTGCTATGGTAGACACCTATAATCCAAGTAATTCAGGAGGTAGATGCAGGAGGATTGGGAATATGAGGCTAGTGGCAGCCTGTGCAATTTAGCAAGACCCTGTATCAAAATAAAAAATAAAAAAGAGCCTAGGGATGCAACACAGTGGTAGAGCACTTGCCTGGCATATGTAAGGCACTGGGTTCAATGCCCCAGTACAGAAAGACAAAAAAGAAAACTCAACTATATTTCTCTATACTATCAATGAAGACGAGTTTCAAAATATATTAAATAATCAGAGATGAATCTCACAAAAGATACAAAAGAACTGTATGCTGAAAACTGCAAACACTACTGGAAGAAATTAAGGGAAAAACTAAATGAAATACCTGCTGTGTAGGGAGAAATTGGCAAAAACCCCAAACCTGAGAAAACGGCTTTTGAAGATCTGGTTTGTAAATTAGAAACCTAGGGAAAGTGAAAGTAACTTGACTGGACATTTGTACAAAAACCTTCACAAATCCCCCAAACCTGATTGGACAATTGGAAAACAAAAAACTCGAAGCTGATTGGTTTGAGCCATCTATAGAAGGAGGTGCACTGCAGCAGCTCTCTCTCTCTGCTGTGGACCACCCACTGGACAAGAACTCTCTCCATCTGACCACTGATGAAGAAAGAACTCTCTCTGAATTCGACCAGCAAAATGGAGGCATCTCTCCTTGTGACCACTGAGACCAGGACAACTAGATGGCGCCATCAAGGAAAGACAAGACTACAAGCAAGCTGAGGAGAGCCTCTTGCACCCAGCACCAAGAGGCCAAAGCTGAGGACAGTCTCCAGTCCCAGCACCAGAGGCAGAAGAGCCACCACTGCGCCTGAGGCAGCAATAGAGCTACAACACTTAGGCTGCTAACACTTGTTATACCTGTGCACTTGTTTGGGTTCCTCCCTGCCCTTCTAAGGGCAGAGGCAATAAAGAGCTGCACAGTTCCCTAAGGTAAAGCATCCTGAGGCTTTTCCTTTCTCCCCTCTCACGGCGTTCCCAAGGGCCGCAAGAGTCTGCACCCCTCACCCAAGGTTCCTGAGTGTGTTGTGTTTAGTTATGTGTGTGCGTGGCCATGCCTCCCATCTGAACATATGGGCCAGACTGGCAAGGAGCGTGCCCCACACTGCTGGATTCAAGTGTTGAAAGACTCAGCTTCATTTCTCACTGATTGATGTATACATTCACTATGATTCCATTAAAACCCCAACTATCTAGAAATTGACAAAGTTGTTCCAAAATTCACATAGAAACACAAAGGACCCAGGGGAACCAAAAGGACTTTGAAAAAGAGCAAAGTTGGAGAATTAACATTATTTTAAGACTTACAAAGCTGCAATAATCATGAAAGTGGCAGTGACATAAAGGTAGACAAGTATGCCAATGGAACAGGATAAAAATTCGAAGATACCCATATACACCAGCAAATGATTTTTCACAGAGGTGCAAAGACAAGTAGGTAGTGAAAGGATAATCCTTTCAACAAATGATGCTGGGAATTTTGGATATCTGTTTAGGGGGCACACTCCCCCCCCCCACATAAAAGAATTCTATTCATACTTCACTCAATATAAATGTGCCCCTCAAAAATTAAAAATGGATCTATAAAACTCCTAGAAGAAATTGCAAGAAAAATCTTTGGTGACCTTTGGCTGTGAAAACATTTTTTACACATCACATAAAAAGCACAATCCATAAGAGAATGAATTAATAAATGTGACTTCTTCAAAATGAAAAACTTTTGCTCCTCAAAAAGCACCACAAAAAAAGAATAGAAAGACAAGCCACAGATTGGGGGGAAAAAAAAAACTATGCATCTTGTAAGGGACTTATATCCAGTATTTGTGAAGAATTCTCAAAATGAGCCAGGTGTGCTGGTGCCCGCCTGTAATCCCAGTGGCTCGGGAGGTGGAGGCAGGAAGATTGCAAATTCGAGACTAGAGGCAGTCTGCGTAATTTAGTGAGACCATATCTCAAAAAAATAAAAGTAAAAAAATGGGCTGAGGGTACAGCTCAGTGGTCCAGCACTTGCAGAGCATGCAAGCACAAGGCCCAACCCCCAGTACAGCAGGAAAAAAAAAAGAATTCTCAAAACAATAAGAAAGTAATTCAAATTAAAAGTGGTTGTAAGAAGCCAGATAACCACCTCTATTCCCAGCAACTCAGGAGGTTGAGGCAGAAGGATCATGAGTTTGAGCCCAGAGGCAGCCTGTGTAGCTAAGTGAGACTCTGTCTCAAAATAAAAAAATAATAATAATTTTAAATTGGCTGGTGTGCATCCTAGAAGTAGAGCACTTGCAAAGTATGTGTGAGGCCCTAGGTTGAACACCCAAGTCCAAAAAAAAAAAAAAAAAAAGAAGTCATAAGACTTAAACAAACACACACCTAACCAAAGAAAACATAAATAAATAAACAGCAAAAAAGATGCTTAACATCATTACTCACAAACAACAACAAATTAAAACCACAGTGAGATACCATTTCAGACCTAATAGAATGGCTAAAATTTAAAATACTGAGCACACCAGGTGCTTCCAAGGATGTAAAGAAACAAAATATCCTACATGGCTGGTCAGAATATAAAAATGGCATTACCACTTTGAAAAACAATTTGACAGTTTCCTGGTTTTTGTTCTTGTCTCTGGCCTCAAATTCATGATCCTCCTATCTTTGCCTCCCAAGTTACTGGGATTACAGGCATGAAGCAAGGTACCTATCTTGACAATTTCTTAAGCAGTTTAAATAACAAACACACACACACAAAAGCACCTACCACCTGATATGGCCATTCCATTTCTAATATTTTACCAGTAAAAAAGAAAGCATATGCCCACACAAACATTGTATTTGACTGTTTATAGAAAATTAATTCATGATAGCCAAAAGCTAGAGAAATAATCCACCTGCCATTAACAGGTGAATTGATAAACTAGTATATCCACAAAATGGAACATGTCTCATTAATGAAAATGAACAAACTATTGACGCCTCTTACAACATGAATGAATCTTAATACAAGTATGCTAAGTGAAGAAAATCAGACAAAACAGAGGACTATTGATTGCATTTATATAAAATTCCAGGAAATGACAACTAAGGTATGATGGCAGAAAGCAGATGAGTGGGTGCCTGGTGTCACGGTGAGGGAAGGGAGAGGAGGGAGGACAAGAGTGGGAAGGAACACAAGGAACCTTTTGAGCATGATGCACATTTTCATTATCTTTATGTGGTACTGGTTTCAAAGGTGCATGCATACGTAAAACTTATCAAGAGGTAGACTTTAAATATGTACAGTTCACCTTATGTCGATCACACTTTAATAAGCAGTTTTTAAAAACATGATAAGCTGTAACTCAAACACTGTCTTCTCATGTTCAGGGACTTTCCTCTTTATACTCTTCACAAAACTCACTTCTCCTTTCTGGGTTATCAGTGAGGGTAGGAGTTAGGGAACTCGGAAGCCCTCGGGCAGTCATCCAGGAAGAATGAAGACTGGAATGCATCCCTGCAGGATCTCAGTTGTTGTTGTTGTTAGGTGTCATTGAGTCCTGTCAGACTCATAGTGACCCTCATAGGGTTTTCAACAGCTGATTGTTTCCGGGGTTACCTCAGGAGTGGATTGCCATGTCCTTCTCCCATTTTTGCGGTGCTGGGAATTGAACTCTGGACCTCAGAGACTGCAGAGTGGCACTCTACAGACTGAGCTAAAACCCAGCCCCCCTATCTCAGTAGTTGTATACAAAATTCCAGTTCAATGTAAGCTCACATACCTCACACTCAAGAAATCTGGATAGGGATGTAGCTTCAGAAAGACAGATGAGAGCAAGAAAACCTAGATGCAAGGAGTGGATGGGAAAACCAAAGGTAATGGCCACCATTGAAAATAGAGCCAATAAGAGGCCAAGGAGAAGGAGGAGAAAGAAGAGGAGGAGGAGGAATATTACATCTATTGATAGTGACAATTACCCTATTTTGGTCAAAGGTATTATCAAAATACTTTGTTCACTGGTATAATAATTGTTGTAAATGGATTTTTACTGGTGAGTTTGTACCTTGTTGAATGCCACGAAGATGTGTTGGCAATGCTTCTCATTGATGCAGTCGCTAAATGTTAAAGGCATGGGAATTGGAGACTTCAGGGTAAAAGCAACGAAGAAAAGAGTCAAGGTAAGAAAGGATAGACTCTATTCCAAAGAGAGAAAGACTGGAAAAGCACAACAGTCACAAAAGAGGTGACTGAATGGTCTCAAAGCACAGAGAATAAAAGGGCTGCACAGCAAGGAATAAGCAGGACACATCTCCAGCCACAGCTCCCCAGTGAGGGAGGGGAAATAAAAGCCTCATCCAAAAAGTGAGCCACAAGACCCTGGTGAGGACACCAACAGTCCTACAGGACAAGCGCATGGTCCTTGCAAGCCCTGGATCCATTTGGGGGATGCAGTGAGTCAGAGGCTCTTCCTGCCTAAAGGGTCAGCATTGGAGAAGAGCTCCAGTTTGTCACACCCCATATCTCAGAAGGCTGTAACCCAGCATCATCTTGAGAGGGAAACTATTGTCTGAGACTGAGCTACTCCAGGGGCCTGAAAACAAGGAACAATCATGGGTCAGGGAGGCTGGGGGCACCTGCCACAACCCCAGAGTGGAACACAGCTGCAGCAGGCAGTTACAGAGAAGGGGAAGGTGGTACACAGACAGCTGAGAAGTTCAGGCAGCAGGCTCAGGTGGCAAGGTGGATGGTAGCCCCAACCTCTGTGGGAGGAGCTGACCCCATCCCCTGAAGGGACCTGCGGAGACCTGCAACCTCAAATTGAGGTCAGCAGGCTTCTCCACCTCTGGAGCCATGCAGTTCTCTGTACAGGACGGACAGAAATTTGAAGCTCAGTGGCAGCAGAGTACTTGATCCCTGCAGCCTCCTCCCACCCTCAGAGTGTCTGATGTTGGGCAGGATTTGAAAGCATCAAGACAGGTGGTCCAATACAGATCCCAGGGACCTGTTGTTTCCCCACTTCTCAACACACTCCAGTGATCCTTTGTCTTGGGCATAACCATCCTAGAGGCTACAAACTGGGGAGTCTCTGGCATGTATCAGAACCTTCCTGGTCCACAAGTTGTAAAGCTAAATATGGCCAGGTGCACAAAGAACAGAAGTTTCTCTAATGAAGTCAAACCAGTGTGATATATATGAGTGGGTCCTGGCTCACAAGCTACATACTGGTAGAAAAAAATAAGAAACTCCAACTTCAACTGACCACCACCTCTACCTGGAAGACTCCCATATTACAGGACCCAGAAAAAAGCCCCTCCAAGTCTCTGTTTTCTTCTTCCTCCTCTTCTTCTTCTTCTTCCTTTTTTTAATTTTATTTTTCTCATTTCTCTTTTCTCTAATGTAATTTTTTTCAGCTTTCTTTTTAAATTTTCTTTTTCCCTTTTTCTTTTGCTACTGGTATATATACACAATGGAGTTTTATTGAGTCATAAAAAAGGATGAAAATATTTCATTTGCAGGAAAATGGATGGAACTAGAGATCATTATTTTAATTAAAATAAGCCAGATTCAGAAAGACAACTATCACATTTTCTCTCATGTATCAATACTAGATTTTAATATATTTATCAAATATTTTAATATATATATATCATGTGAGAGCTCTCTCAACCACAGATCCAATCCAGACACAATTGTAATGTGCATCCAATTTTGTAGACCTCTAAAACTGTTGAAAGAGTGCAGATTAGATTCAAGAATATGCGTGTGTGTGTGTGTGTGTGTGTGTGTGTGTGTGTGTGTTCATATGGAAAGAGAAAGAGAAAGAGAGGGAGAGAGAGAACAAAAATGCAGGCAGAAAGGGAACCATTTGTTTGGAGGATGGGAATGGGGGACATGAGAGGAGAGGGTAATGGGGTGGTAAACATGAGCAGTGTACAATGATATTGTTGTTAGGTGCTGTTGAATCAAATCTGACCTATGTACAACAGAACAAAACATTATGCAACACATACACATGATCCTTTTTTGTTTGAACACAACATTGCAGCCACTATGTTTCTTCTCATCTTGAGTTGTGCCACATCAGCAAAAGGAAATCCCAGGGACTTTATCCCCATCACTGAGGTCAACTCTACTTTGAGGAAGCCACTCTTCCCCAGTCATCTCTTGAGTGACTTCCACCCTCATTTTCCATCACTATATTTGACAGTGCTTCTCTGCTATTCATAGGGCTTTCAATGGCTAATTGTTTCAGGAGTGGGCTGCCGATACCTCCTTCTTAGTCTGTCTTAGTCTAGAAGCTCAGCTGAAACTTGTCCACCATTGGTGGTCCTGCTGATATCTGAAATACTGGTGACATAGCTTTCAGCATCACAGCAACACGCCTGCCCCCACAGCATGACAAGCTAACAGACACATGGGGGTACAATGATACATATCGTATGGAAATGTCATAATGAAACCCATTAAGTTGTACACTAGCCTAAAAAATTACTAATAAAAAAAAGATGCTAGCAAGATCTCTAGTAAAATAATCTAAGGGATTATGATCAAGTCTGTTCCCCAAGAGGTATTTTTTTAACTATTGATTAAGAAGCTTTCTCACTGCAATTTTAAGGGTACATAATTCCTTCTGGGAATGTTGCTTTCTCTGCCCTAAGTAAACTTTCCATGCAAGGCAATGACTGTGTCATCTAAATGCAGAAAGAACTGGGACTTCCTTAGGTTTATACAAGTTGTGGGAGCAAGATATGGGGAAAGATTGTGCCTCACTTCTAATTAGTGTTGTGTATTTGTTTAATAAGTGAATAATTCAGGAGTTACCACCCAAGAATGGTATCCATGCTAACTGTTCTCTTGTATTCCAGCTTCTTCAACCCTCTATAGGGAAAACAACTTAAAATTACCACTTCATATAAGTCCATGCACTAACCAAATGCACCATGGGAACTCCAAAATTACTGCTTCATATACCCATTTTCTAGTGGGGAGAGAATTATGCCAGGCTCCCATTATTCCAAGGATGGTAACAGCCAGCCAAATGGTTCATTGGTTTAGTTAATTAGGGTGTATTAAGCACTTACCATAGGTGGGGCACTGTGAATTAGAGGGTTTGCTGGTCATCTGGGTTGGGGTTCAATGAGATGGTGACAGGTAGCATCTCCATCAGGACTCCCTAGGGAAGAATTAGAAAGACCACAATGAATATACAACTCTCCTTTATGCATGAGGAATTTCACACTGAGGGAAAACAAAAGAGAGTCTTGGTACATGGGGGCATGTGATACTTGCTATCAGTGAAATTTAACAATGGAAACCATGTTATTTTGCATCACGTGGACTGTGGTGTGATCTATGACACATGTACCCTCAGCATTCTTGAACCCACTAACAAAGGTGATCCTTCAGGAAGCTGCCAGTTACTTGGATTATTATGCCAAAATTCTATCTTGAAAACATTTCTGACATGATACTAGTTTCTTGAAGTTTATAAATATTTTTGAGTTTCTACAACTAATTTTGTCCACAGTCATAGCGCTGTAGCACTGGTTCCCACCTGATCTCAGAAGCTAAGCAGGGTCAGCCTTGTTAGTCCTTGGATGGGAGACCCTTTTGGAATACCAGATGCTACAGGCTAGGGAGAAGGACCTGGCAGCCCACTCCTGAAACAATCTGCCATTGAAAACCCTAGGAATCAGTTTGCAGCCCACCAACAGTGTAAGAGGGTTCCCTTTTCTCCACAACCTTGCCAGCATTTGTTGCAATATGGAGATACCTCAGAAAACTAAAAATAGAACTGCCATACGACCCAGTTATACCACTAGTGGGAATATACCCAAAGGGAGATCAGTCATCATGCCACAGACACACCTGCATCTTTATATTCAATGTAGCACTTTTCACAATAGCAAGGGTATGGAATCAACCAAAGTGTCCAACAACAGAAGAATGGAAAAAAAATATGGTACATGTACACAATGGAATACTATTCAGCAACTAAAAAAATTAAATAATGTCATTTGTTGCAAAATGGAACACAAGCCCAAAAAGAGAAATACCATATGTTCTCACTCATATGTGGGTGTTGAATCAAGCTTAAAGGAAGGAAAAGATCCTATGCATATATTGAAACATAGAAAAATGCATAATTAAACACTATAGAAGGGACAATTTAAGAAATGGAAAGGAGGGAGAGATCTAGCAGAGAGAAGTGAAGATTGGAAAAGATGGGAAGGGGAGGGGGGTCAATGAGGCGGGATGAAGGGGGAGAGGTCAATCTCAACATAAACAGCACAACTTTATCAGTATGTTGGAAAAATAGGGGAAGATAAAAAAAAAACCTACTAGAATAGCTAAAATAAAAAAATAGTAATAATACCAAATGCTGGCAATAATGCAAATAGACTAGATCACTCATGTAATAATGCTGAGAATACAAAAATGTAGATCACTATTGAAAAATGTTTGGACTTATATCAAATCGGGATGCACATATATAGATAAATATTCTCACAATAAGACATGCAAGTAGAAAGGAGACCATTGGTGAGGGTGGGAACGGGGAGGAGGGTCATGAGAGGGTAAGGGGGAAGTTATGTGAGCAATGTACAAAGAAATGCATATATGGAAGTGTCATAATGAGACCCATTAAGTTGTACATTAAGAATTAGTAATAAAAAGCTGGGAGTGGTGGCGCACACCTGTGATCCCAGCGACTCAGGAGGCAGAGGCAGGAAGATTGCAAATTTGAGACCAAAGGCATTCTGCGTAATTTAGCAAGACCCTGTCTCATAAAAAAAAAAAAAAAAAAAAAAAAAAAAAAAAAAAAAAAAAAAAAAAAAAAAAAAAAAAAAAAAAAAAAAAAAAAAAAAAAAAAAAAAAAAAAAAAAAAAAAAAAAGGCTGAGGGTGCAGTTCAGTGGTATAGTACTTGCAAAGCATGCAAACATGAGGCCCTGGGTTCAACCCCCAGTACTGAAAAACAAATTACTAATAAAAAAAAAGAATTTGTGAATTGTAGGGCATTAGATCAGTTACTTTCAAATATTTCAGATAGCAGAACCTCTGCTTTGTGTCTGCAACTTGCTATATATTTGAGGTTGTTCAAAAATAAAACATTAAAAAAAAAAAAAAAAACCTACGAATAGCAGAGAAGCACTGACAATAGCGTTGGGCATGGCACAGTGAGGGGAAGTTTTTGTTCTGTTATACATAGGGTTGCCATGAGTCAGACCTGACTCAACAGCACGTAACAACAACATAACTAATTTTAAAGCCCTGGAATGCAAGGTCATCAAGTTTCACTTGAACCTTCAGATTCCTCCCACTTGATAAAGCTTATGCTAAACTGAACCTGTGCTTTCATCAAAGTCCTCTCCTGTGACCTGCATAGAAGTAGTTCTTCAAAGTCAACCTCTCAATCAGAACATCATCTACACAGCAAGACGGTTATTAGTGACCACATCATTTACTACCCAAAATGGGGAAAAGTTTAAAAGTAAACCTGACAAATAATTAAAATATTTTAATTTTTAAATTTGTATTTATTAACTGAATGTTAGGTTTCATTGTGGTGGGGGATCTTTTTAAAACTCTAATCCACCGGGCACAGTGGTACACACGTGTAATCCCAGTGACTCGGGAGGCAGAGGCAAATGGGTCACAAGTTGGAGACCAGAGGAAGCCTGCATAATTTAGTAAGACCCTGTCTCAAAAAAAAAAAAAAAAAAAAAACGACTGGGGGTGCAGCTCAGTGGTGCAGCACTTGCAAAGCATGTAAGCGCAAGGCCCTGGGTTCAACCCCTAGTACTGCTAAAAAAAAAAAAAAAAAAAAAAAAAAATCTCTAATCCAAAAGCATTTTCAAAAATAAATTTCTTTCCATAAAATTAAAAATAGCTCTTCCTCCACTCACTTTTCTTCCTCTCTTCCTTTCTCTTCACTTCTCAGCTTTGTGTTCTCTCCCCAGCAACCACATGCAGCCTCTCCTCCTCTCAGACCCGCCATCTTCTTTGCCTCTCCCAGCATTTTTCCTTCTTTAAGCCTGCTCAACTCTCCTGACCTGGCTTTACCTTCCCCTGTAGCATAGAACTATCTGTGAGGTAAGAAGCCGAAAACTCGTAAACACTAACAGACCTCTGTTGTGGAGAAGTTGCAGAGGTTGTCTCTAACAAAGGAGAAAGCAGCAGCCGGGAAAGGCAGTGGCAAGGCTTTTATAGGCTCTAGGTGGGTGGGGGCGGGGTAATGACGTGTCACATCCAGATAGGTAGGAAGCAGGTGTGTGGAGGGTTCTGATAGGCTGGAGGAGGGAAAGTGAAGTAGTCATCAGTTGCTGGGGCTGGGGCAGATTTTGAGTTAGGTTTGGGTGGGCATTTTAGTGGGATTTTGAGGACTGGAACATAATGAGTAGAAGAAGCCACCACCCTATAGGAAGACATCATTTTGTAACAGATCCTGCCTAACAATATCCTTATGCCAAGTCACCCAGAGAGCCCAGGTTTTTCTAAGTTCCTTTCCAGGTTTACCTAATCTTCTCCAAGTGCCTCCATTTTCCTTGTAATTATTCCATAAAGGAATACTATTTTTTTAACAAACCTTTTCTATACACTCTATATATTCTTTTAAAAAACAAAAATAACGCATCTGGGACAGATGACACACTAGGAAAGAGATGTGAATGAGCTGGGTAAAGCCAAACATATAGGCACCCCAGTTCCATACCTCATCATCACTGCACTTGTTCAGGTTAAACATCCCCAGTTCTTTGGCCTGTTAAGGTGTCTTCGAGTTGTTCTCAAACCCGAGTTGCTCTGAGAAGCAGACATTTCCACAAAACCAAAAAACATGCTTGAGATGCCGCAGGCACGTCTGCTGTGCTTTATTCCAAGGTGCGCCTCTCCGTGCCACCAGTGTTGACGGAGAGGCTCATAAGGCTTCTACACAAGAGTGGCCAGAGCATTATCTAGTCATGCCACAGTCATACAGCATGGGAGGGTGACAGCCTTGTGTGAATGCGGTGCATAAAATGTTAAAGTCATGTGCGTTAGTGGGAAGCATATGCATCTAAGTGTGTCCTTTATCTGGGCCTATTTACATTATATTATCACCTGGGGCTTTGGAGAAGGACCCGGAAACACACTCCCCAAAACAACCAGCCATTGAAAACCCTATGAATAGCAGAGAAGCACTGACAATAGTGTTTCATCTCTTGTACATAGTATTGTAGGATCGCTATGGGTCGGACACAAACTTGACAGCACCTAAAAACAATCACCTGGGTCAGCATGAGCTGTCCCAACAAGTATCCAATCTCCTTCATCTAACAATACACTTAAAATATGGCATCAAAATAAAGTGCACTACTCCTGATACGTGCTGACCTGTGTACACTATAATAAAGCCGTTGTCCCGCCAGGTGCATTTGCACATGCCTGTCATCCCAGCGACTCGGGAGGCGGAGGCAGGAGGATCCCAAGTTCGAGACCAGAGGTAGTCTGCATAATTTAGTGAGACCCTGTCTCAAAAAGTAAAAAAATGGGCTGGAGTTGCAGTTCAGTGGTCCAGCACTTGCAAGGCATGCAAGTGCGAGGACCTGGGTTCAACCCCCAGTACTGAAAAAAAAAAAAAGCCAATGTCTCTATGAATTCTACACCACCTTCTCCAACCACTCCCACTGGACGGCATGCACCTCCCCAACAGGTGCAACCTATTGTGGGCTCTTACGCAGCTTGCAATCATCTGAAGTTCTTTGCACATGAAGTACTGATAGACCCAGTCTTCCTCCTTATGAACATTCACAAAGGATTTTACCTTTTAAATCTAAATTCAGAAATTTTGTCTAGTTAGTTTCAGATGATCATAATAGACTATTAATACAGTTTTTCATGTGCTGCTTGTCACACACTATATTATCTATTCTTCTCATTCTTGTGACTTCTAACATGTGTGAAGTAAATTCTGTGTATCTTTCATCCAAACTGCTAATTAAAATATTTAGCAGAACAGAGCCCCAAGCTAGACACGCACATGTGATCTGGATGACCCAGTCATTCACATTTTCTTTAATCAGGTTAAACGAAACCAAGCAGCACCCTTGCATTGGGCCCATATTTGTATATCAAGCCCAAAAGAACATCTTCAAAGACACCAAACAAGACAGATAACCCCCACCCCGTTGAATGGGAGATGACAGAATCCTCAGAGCAATTTTCCAAGCCATTTGCCATGACAGATATTCTACTCCTGAGCGTGTGTCTTGTCAAGCAACCGGAAGGTTTTCCAGCAGTAAAAGACAGCCGTTGTACAACGCTCCCCACACACTCCAACTGCTCAGCTGTTAAATGCTGCCTGATGCAAGCACAACCCAGAAAGAAAAGTGGGCAGAAGGTGGACTGCATATTGACAAGGCATTTCTTTGATTCGGTACCAAGGTGACATCCTACGTCCCTTTCCATGGAGCATCTCAGTTTCACTGATGGGCATCTGAGTTGCTTCCTGTCTGAGAGTCTCACTGGAGCCCGGTGGAAGTGCTGCAGCAAAGATCCGCCATATTTATTTACGATATATTATCACCTGGGGCTTTGGAGAAGGACCTGGAGTCCTTCGCAGAGGCGAGTAATTTGAGCAAAGAACGAACAAGGAAAGAACTAAGACCAAGAGAAACCTCTGGTGAGGTGTGGTGCAGTGTGTGTTTCCACCTGCAGACAGCAAAAGAGGGGAATCTGGTGATTTCTCTAATATATATCAACAACAGCAGCAAAAATTCACCAAGGAAACTCATGATGTCTGAACTCTAAATCACCTTCCAGATGTACTCATAGTCTCCATAATAATTTTTCAAAGCAAAATACAACTTTTACTTTCAGTACTAGGGGGTTGAACCTAGGGCCTGGTGCATATTAGACAAGTGTTCTACCACTGGGCTGCACTTCTAACCCCTTTTCTTACTTTTTATTTTGACACAGGGTCTCACTAAGTTGCACAGGCTGCCTCTAGCCTCCAATTAACGATCCTCCTGCCTTGGCCTCCTGAGTTGCTGAGATGCCAGGTGTGTGCCACACACCCAGCTGGTATAACTGTTTTTAACTCAAAGGGATTGTGGAGGAAGTGTGATGTAAAGAAAATGTGCATCAGATCAACAATCAAGTGCCAATTTCTCTTAATTGTTAGGCATATGGTTTTGCCAGTTACTCTTCCCGAGCCTGTTTGATTACCTATAAATGGAGCCTTTGTTCGTGACAGGTCATGTCACAAAGAGGATCTTAGACAGCTAAAGAAAATCCTCCTTGCTGGCCAACCTCATAGAGTTTATACAGATCAAACGTTAAACTATAAATAAAAGCTCCATATAAATAGTTATTCATGTGATAATTAGTCATAATGTTTTTTGAGGTACTGAAATTGAAGTTGAACCCAGGGCATCACACATGCTTTGCAAACACTCTATCACTAAGCTGCACCCTCAGCTCATTTTTTTACTTTTTATTTTGAGACAGGGTCTCACTAAATTACATCACTGGGATTATAGGCCTGTGCCACTGCACCTGGTTAATCAGTCATAATATTAACCCTTGGATATTTTAATGAATTTGATTAAGTGTTTTCACTGGAGGTTGTGAAAGATAAGTAGGCAAGAAGGTAGGTAGTTAGATAGAATGGAAATATGATAAAGTGAGATCATATATATAGAGAGAGAGATAGATATTTATAAGAAGAGTGAGCTCTATTTACTGAATGCTGTCAATGAAATATCCTCTGAAATAACAAGATCTTGAACCTGTAATAGAATCTTGATTCACAACATGATCTTATAAATGAAACTTAGGTGCATTGTAACCTGTTCAATATCAAGTCAGTAAACAAACAAACATCCTAAGGCAAAACCTAGATTGCCAGAGATGCAGTCCTATGCTCTTTCCACTCCACCGGAATACTAATCCTGTTAGTGAAGACTCTATCAGAATTTTTAGCTCAGCTGTCACTGTTCAAAAGAAAAATAAAACTGGTACTTTTACAATGCTGCCAAGACACATCACTAACATACCCTGTGTAAGGTCTTGTTGAGTAATACAGAATTGGTGAATGAGTGCATAATTGTCTCTATTCTCCTTTTTCTCTTCCATGCACTAGAAAATAGCTTCATTAAAAACAACGGTCTGGATAGTTATTACCAATCTGTCAGAGTTGGCATTTTAGATGAAAATTAGTCATAGCTCTTAGATACATTGAAAAGATACTATTATAAAAAGCAGGAAACTTGAATTCTGGTCCAGTTCCTCTAACTCTCTCACCATGGTACATCAGGAATGCAAATTATGGGCATTTCTTCATCTGTAAAATGAGGAATTTGGAATCCTCTCCAGGTCAGAAATCCTATATCTCTATGGCTAATGTCAGTAGCCAGCTTCAATGAAATGAAAGAGAAGTTAAATTACTACTATTAAAAATAAATGTGTGTCCTAAGAGAAAAGAAAATGATCTCAACAAGTGCATTTGTGCATAAAGTGACATTTCCTTATTTTTCAATCAGATAATTACCAATATAATGATGGATAGGGTTTATGTTCCCCCATGGGTCTGTCAGCTTATCATACTGTGGGGGCTTGCATGTTGCTGTGATGCTAAAAGCTATGCCACTGGTATTTCAGATAACAGCAGGGCCACCCATGGTGGACAGATTTCAGCTGAGCTTCCAGACTAAGACAGACTAGGGAGAAGGACCTAGCAGCCCACTGCCAAAACAATTAGCCATTGATAACCCCATAAATAGCGGAGAAGCACTGTCAAATATAGTGTCAGAAAATGAGTCCCCCAGGCTGGAAGGCATTCAAGAAACTACTGGGGAAGAGTTGCCTCCTCAAAGTAGAGTGGACCTTAATGACAGGAATGGAGTAAAGCCCCTGGGCCCTCCATTTCCTGATGTGGTGTGACTCAAAATGAGAAGAAATATAGTGGCTGCAACAATGGGCTCCAACATAAAAAGATCATATGCATGACCCCGGGGGCTGGGATTTAGCTCAGTTGGTAGAGCGCCGCTCTGCAGTCTCTGAGGTCCAGAGTTCGATTCCCAGCACCACAAACATGGGAAAAGGATGTGGCAGCCCACTCCCAAGGCAATCTTGAAAAAAACAATCTGCCATTGAAAACCCTATGAGGGTCGCTATGAGTCGGACATGACTCTACGGCACCTAACAACAACAACAACAACATGTATGGCACAGTGTTGGGTAGTCTTTCATTATTAGGGCCACTATGAATCAGTTCCAACTGGATAGCACCTAACAACAACAACAACAGTTTATATTAGTTATGGTAAGCTAACATCTAAAATGCCTGTAGCCATAGCCCTGTGGCATCTGATTCCGTCAGATCTCGGAAGCTAAGCAGGGTCATGCCTGGTTAGTACTTGGATGGGAGACCACCTGGGAACACCACGTGCTGTAGGCTTGGGAGACAGACCCAGCAACCCACTCCCAAAAATCAATCTGCCATTGAAAACCGTTTGAACAGCAGAGAAGCACTGACAATAGTGTTTTGCCTGTTGTACATAGGGTCCCTATGAGTGAGATACCGACTCCACGGCACCTAACAACAACATCTATAATAGATAGCTCCCAGAATGCAATGGCTCAAATATATAGAAGCTCATTCATCTCTCACAGAACAGTCCAGGTGGCAGGTGTCTCTCCTCCACATGATCATTCAGAGACCCAAAGTAGTAGAGTTTCTCAAGTTACAACTTTCAGGATCAGCCTAGTCATTGTATTTCCAGCCCACAAGAAGGTGGAAGAATACATATACAAGGCTTATTTCTAAGAACACTCTGATTATATACTCTGTGAATGATTAGACCAAGGTCTAGATAGATGGCTGATATTGAAAGGCTGTTCTCAGGCTTTTGCTGTACATAAACCTACCGGAAATGGAATGGAAGAGACAGAAGCAAAGCCAAGGGAATATCATCTTAAAGGATTAGCCCAGTGTGGAACAAGAAATTTTAATCTCTCACTGACCAGCCAGATCACAGGTATGACTCTATTACTGTGAAAGAAAGAAGAACAAATTTTGTTGGACAGCTCATACTCTCTGCTACAAAATTTGGTTCATTTAAGGTGTTTCAATATACTATAGTCAGTTTACAAAGACAATTTCTACAACCCTAGCTATCCCCTCAGGAAACTGTTACTAGATGCCTGACCTTAGAATTTACTAGTTGGCTTAAGTGTTAGCAAGAAAAATGAATCCTTTCAGTCCTACTTTGGGACCTTTCTAACGATGAATTCCATAGAGACCTGACAATCAGAAATGTATTCAGTTTTTTGCCAGGTGTGGTGGCACACGCCTATAATCCCAGAAATTTGGGAGGCTGAGGCCAGAAGATCACAAGTTTGAGGCCAGAGGCAGCCTATAAAAATTAGAGAGACTCTGTTTCAAGAAAAAAGTAAAAATGGAGCTGGTGGAGCATTTGCCTAGAATGTGTGGGGTCCTGAGTTCAACCCCTAGTACTGCAGAAAAATAAAAAGAAAGGAAGAAAAAAGAAAAATTCAGTTTTATCCGAAGAAGCAGACTTCTTCCTTTGATGTGTATTAGTAATCCATAGAAAGCAGATATTTTTGAATGAGCAATGAGTCTATAGCTTCAAAGAGATACCCTCTTCCATAGTTGAGGCAGGGCAGTGAGCAGTCTCACTGACTAAGACTGAGAGATACTCAATAGAAGTGGGTTCATCTGTCATACTTGGCAAGGTTGCTAAATCACAGTGGTGATGTTGTGTCTTTAACTCACAAGTTAGGAGGAGGAGAGGAAGAGGAAGAAGGAGGAGGAGGAAGAGGAGAAGGAGAAGGAGAAGAAGAAGAAGAAGAAGAAGAAGAAGAAGAAGAAGAAGGAAGAGGAGGAGGAAGAAGAAGAGGAAGAGAAGGAGGAGGAGAAGAAGGAAAAGGAGAAGGAGGAGGAGGAGGAGGAGGAGGAGGAGGAGGAGGAGAAGAAGAAGAAGAAGAAGAAGAAGAAGAAGAAGAAGAAGAAGAAGAAGAAGAAGAAGAAGAAGAAGAGAGAGAATTCTTATTGTTGTTGGAGGAGGAAATAGTATAAAACAGAATTGCCCCCACTCCACTCCATTACATCCATCTTCACTGAACCTCAGCTCTTCTACTTGCAAAACACAGCAGATACAATGCTAAATCTAAACTAAGATGTCTCTTAAATTCCCAGCTGTGGAAACAAACCATGTGCCTTTTGCCTTTCAACTCTAAGCCAGTAGAAGCAAAGAGGCTATTTCAGAACAGGTGCCAACAAGTCTATTTTGGGTGATTCTTTTTAAACATATGTGTTCGAAGATGAATGAGTGAACTCAAGCAAGAAATGAGTGTCCAAACTCAATGACGATTTATTGGCATTTTAATTATGACTGCTCCATGACAAATACACTCGGTCCTACAAGACCAGCAAAAGCAAATATTTCTCGGTTGTGATCTGTGTTAAACATTAATATATATTAGGCTCATAAGAGTCTTTATTCATTGTCTGGAACAATGATGTCCAATATAAATTTAATGTAAGTCAAAAATATAAGTCATATATGTAATTATAATTTCATAATATCTACATTTAAAAAGGAAAAAAAGAAACAAGTGCATTAGCTTTAATAATGTGTTTTCAGCCTAATATAGCTACAATATTGTCATTTCAACATGCAACCAAAATAAAATTATTAAGATATTTTATAGACCATTTTTCATATTAAGTCATTGAAATCTAGTATATCACCTTAAAATGGTGACCCACCTGCCTCTGCCTCTCAAGTGCTGGAAATATACCACCATGCCCAGCTTTGAAATCTAGTGTACATTTTACATTTACAGAACATCTCAATTTGCACAATCCATCATTCAGGTATTCAATAGCCACATGTAGCTGGTGGCTACCCAATGAGGCAATGCAGACTTAAAAGATCTTATTCATGACTTGGTGCTTACATGAAAATTATAATTAAAAATATGCTAAGCATTACAAAGTAAATAATTGAGAGTATCATAATCCTCGTCCTTTCCCCTAGGCACACAGTGATTAAAAATTCATGCAACAAATCAGAAGTATCCACATTTTAAGAGATGTTACCTATGTATTACTTTTTGAAGTTGAATTGAATTACAGTAGCAATGTGCAGCATGACCTCTTGTAATTACAGGAGTCAAACCTGACTTATGCTCATCTTTTGTTATTGGTATATATTGAGTACTACAGTTTTAATACAGTTAGTGTGTATATTTTTGGCACTCTGTATTTTGAATGTCCATGGCTAAGCATACCACAGGTCTTAAACCCATTTGCAGCACAAATTCTGATTGTTGTTAGTAGACTCTCACTCTGCAGCTAACCCATCAACCTTGCAGAATGTTTTTGGTTATTAATGTTGGACAAAGCTGGGCATGGTGGCTGATGCCTATAATCCCAGCAGCTTGGGAGGCGGAGGCAGGAGGGTTGCAAATTCAAGACCAGAGGTAGTCTGCATAACTTAGTGAGACCCTGTCTCAAGAAAGTAAAAAACATAGACCGGGGGTGCAGCTCAGTGGTCCAGCACTTGCAAAGCATGCAAGCTCAAGGCCTTGGGTTCAACCTTCAATACCACACACACACAAAAAAAAGTTAATTAATTAATTAATTAATTAATTAAAAAATGTTGGGCAAGAAAATAAAATATGACTGGGTTTTCACCAGCTGTGATTGAGTTTTAAGAAATCCCAAAATGTACCTTCTACAAAATGTACCCTCTAGAGGTGCCAGGGGCGCATCTCTATAGTCCCAGTGACTTGAGAGGCTGAGGCAGGAGCATCATCAGTTTAAGGCCAGAGGCAGCTTGTGCAACTTATTGAGACCGTGTCTCAAAATAAAAAAATTTAAAAAATGGGAAAAAGAGCTGGGATGCAGCTCAATGGTAGAGCACTTGCCTAGCCTTGTAGGAGGTCCTGAGTTCAATCCCCATACCAAATGAAAAAAATTGAAAAATGTATTACATCTTTGACAAAGATAAATTTAGGAAGCCATCTTCTATAAGCTAAATGTCATTTTTAGATGCTTTGAGGAACTAAGTCACAAGCAGCAGGGAAAATATGTACAAGTATTAAGGTAAAATGGCAGCAGAAATGCCCCATCTCCACAATGAAAATTTGGAAAATATTGTGTCTCAGTAAGGAAAATACTTGGGTCTCAGCAAGCCTGTGGGTGGAATGCCTTTACATGACTCCTGATAGATACTCATAACCACTTGAAGAAAGAGTCCCACATTATACAAGAACAAGGGACACCAACCACTATTTTAAAGGAAATATAAAACTGCAAAAGAACCGATTTCTGCTTTTGCACCTCATTTTTTGATGCTCTGAAAAATGAATAGGCTACTAATAATTTTCCAACCCTCTTTAAGGTATGTCATGTGTAAATACAACAAGATGGACTTGACGAGTGCTGGATTGTTTTACTGACTAAATGAATTCAAAGATGATCTTTTGAGAGGACCCATTCGCACAACGTTCTCACTTAAACTGAACAGTGCCAATAAATGCAAGCGAAATGGCAGCACCTGTCCAGAAGACTTACAAAGGATCCTTTCGCACATTGGTCATTAGCTGTTTCTTCCGCGGAGTATAATTTTGATGAAAGAAGCAAGATGTACTTGTGATAAATAGCTTCATATAAGTCTTCAAAAATAACATACAAAGAGTACAATAGGTTTGCCAACAAAAATCCTGTTCATTCAGCATATCTCTTCCTTGCAAACAACTTTATCAACATTATGAGCATCGCCAGAGAAACTAGCAGGAAGCCTCTGAGTACTTGTAAAGATACACAATGCCCAGGTAGCCAAAAAGCATGTACATAGTTCTTCCTGAGAAACTCCATAGGAAACAATGTATGGCAAATCTAATTTGTTACTGAGCTTTTAATATAGAAGAGCCAACAAAAACTTTCTACAAAAATGCACAAGCCAAAATCATATGACAGAAATTCTCCAAGTTCCCTGAGATATATCTGACTTTGATAGCTCTGAAATCCATAATTTCTCTGATATTATTTAATCTCTCTGTCTCAGTTTCCCCATCTATAACAATGAGAATATTATCTACTTCATAGGTTTCTTATAAAGATGCTAATAATCTGTGCAAAGTGCTTAGAAGAAGCCTGATACAAAGAAAGTGTTCAACAAATAACATAGTACATTTATTTTATTTTTTAATTGGTATATATTTATACTTATTATGTATTATGATTTTATACATGTATACAAAGTTTAAAGATCAAACCAAGATTTTCAGCATCTCTATCTCCTCAAATATTATCATTTCTACTTATTGATGTAGGGATATGCCCTAGGAAGGAAGGGAAAAGACACGACTCTGAGTCTGAATGGCTTGAGGCTTATCTGGTCCACCTCGAGGCCTGACCTCATTTCACCTTGTTTGGCCCTTCAGGATGGCTGGTTAGCCAGAGATGGGTAAGATTCCTCTCAGGAAGAACAACTTAAGACAAGCACAATTGCAGAAGGGATATCAGGACAGCTAACAGCTCACCAAATTTAAGCTCACCAGGCCAGGGCAAAGTGGCTAAAAAGGTCCCTAACAGCTTGCCGTAGACACATTTGGCTTGAGCCTTGGGACTGAGCCCATGAGGCCTGGCCCATGTGGTGAGGCAAGATGGACCCTGACCAGCATGGCCAGGGCGTGTCCCTCCTCGAATTTCAGGTTATCTCATACCATCTGTCGTCATCTGATTGGCTTTCTAAAAACATCATCATGACATCACTAATTCTGATTGGCTACTGCAAAAGGCTTATAAGGGCTGTGCACAGGCACAGAGCTCTAGTTGGCTAAGCAGGAAAGCTGGAGCAGAGCTTGTTGTTTAGACTATAATAAAGTTTAACCCTGAGATACCATCTATCAAGCTCCCAGAGTGGATTACTCCATTATACTCAAGCAAGGCGGGCTAGTGGAGCTCGGGGTCTCAGTTCTCGGCCAGAATTGAGTCTCATATGTTGGGAGCCTTCAAACTCTTATTTTGAAATATAATTAGTTTTTGCACACTATAGTTGTCCTTGTCATGTAACATTAAAACTACTTCCATTGCTTTGTGTTTTGATACTCCTCATTATTATCCCTCTCCTTCCTAGCCTTTCATGATCTCTATTCTATGCTTGACTTCTATGTGATCAATTTTAATGCAATACTCTAATCTGCATCTGATTTTGTAGCTTTCTATAACTGTTGAAGAAGTGCAGATTAGATCTGAGATTATATGGTAGAAGCTGGAGGGCGTGACATACACTTGTAATCCCAGGAACTCAAGAGGCTGAGGCAGGACGATCACAGTTTCAAGGCCAGAAGCACCCTGTGCAATTTAGTGAGGTCTCATCTCAAAATAAAAACTAAAAGGGGGGCTGGGTGCAGCTCAGTGGTAAAGAACTTGCCTAGCATGCATAAGGCTCTGGGTTCAACCACCAAATACTAAAACTTAAAAAAAAAAATTTTTTTTTAAACCTTATTTTGATGCAAGTAGACTTCAGTTAAATAAACAAAACCAGGAAAAAAAAAAAAAGACAAACTGTCCACCATTGACACGAACAACCACAGGAGAGATGGCCCAATGAAAGACCTCACTTCATCTTTAGCCAGCCAGCCAGAAGCAACACTGTTTTTTCCTAAACTACAGTTTGCAAAGGGCTGGGGTTTAGCTTGGTTGGTGGAGCATTGCTCTGCACTCTCTAAGGCCCTGGGTTCAATCCCCAGCATTGCAAAAATGGGAGAACATGAGAGCCCACTCCTGCAGCAATCCCAAATGATCAGCCATCAAAAGCCCTATGAGGGTCGCTATGAGTTGGACCTGACTCAATGGCACCTAACAACAACACAACAATAACTGTACCAGTGATCACAGAGGTTGCAGGTTTTTGGTGGTCTATTTTGTTGTTGTTCAAGCTTACAAATGTCCACAATATGTTAAATTATTAAACTGACCCCGTATTTGCTGAATCCATGTGAGTCAATGTGGTCTTGATCTGTACAATCAAAAGAAAATAGAGAAACAAATTGGATACAGTAATTGCCATTCATAACCCTCAATTTATACATACTTTAGAATTGTTGTTGTTAGGTGCCATGGAGTCGGTATCCGACTCATAGCGACCCAACAAATTGGATACAGTAATTGCCATTCATAACCCTCAATTTATACATACTTTAGAATTGTTGTTGTTAGGTGCCATGGAGTCGGTATCCGACTCATAGCGACCCTCACAGGGTTTTCAATGGCTGTTTCGGGATTGCCTTGGGAGTGGATTCCCAGGCCCTTCTCCCATTTTTGTGGTGCTGGGAATTGAACTCGGGACCTCAGAGACTGCAGCGCAGCACTCTACCAACTGAGCCAAATCCCAGCCCCATACTTTAGAATAGTGCTATGATTTTCCTTTACTAACTTTGCCTATCATATTTGTGAATTTAGAAAATAAAATTATGCTAATAAGATATTGCTATTATCTATTTTATACCTGACATCTAATGTCCACTTTGTTTTGACAGAGGCCCTGTTTTCAGCTGTCTACCTCCAACACACCTAAGGGTGAGAGGTGAAAGTATATTAGTTATATATTGGTTCATAACAAATTACCACAAATTTTGCAACTGAAAATAACACCCATTTATCATCTCAGAGTTTCTACAGGTCAAAAGTCTGGATGCAGAGTAACTTGGTTCTCTGCTCAATGACACAGGTTGAATCTAGGTGAGGATATGATGTCTTGAACACATTGCCCTCCTCCAAACTCCTTCCTTCACAGTGTGCAGAATTCAGTTCCTTATGACTAGTGCTGGTTCTCTACTACTTCATCATAACTTATTACTTACTGGATCAAAATAGCACCTATTTATTGGGTCACAGTTCTAAGTGAGAAGTCTGGGCACTGGGTGGCTGGGTTCTTGTTCAGGGCTTCATAACCTGGGTGTCAGCCATGCTCCTTTGTGGATGATTCCAGGAAGAAGCTGCTTCTGTACGCATTCAGATTGTGGTAAGAATCCAGTTCCTTGAGAGCTTTCTCTGGAGGTTCCAGCAGGGGAGCCCAGGTACTCATGTACCCTTGACCAGAGAACAGTCCTGCTCTATCGGGGACCGTTGTCCTCTCAGACAGAGTGTGCAGCTGCATGAGGGATAAACATGGAGCAGAGAGGGAAGAAGGGACATCCAGCCAGTCAGCCAGATCAGCTGAATCAACCCTGCTGATCAGCCAGATCAGCACAGCCAGATCACCCTCACAGCCAGAGTTCAGTGCCTTTTGGTTCTGCCTGGCTTTTGAGTAACTATTCTCAGTCCCTACAGGCCACCCTTAAATCTTTGCCTGATGACACCCATCCACCTTCACAGCTAGTGGCTTATAGTCTCCCTGGTGCTGAATCTCTTACTTCAAATCTCTCTCCAGTCAGCTGGGACAGAGTCTTATATAACATAAACACCATTTGCCACATAAGATAGTCTAATCAAAGGAATGACTTTCTGATCCTATTCACAGGTTCCGCCCACAATGAAGAATGGGAGACTATGCAAGACATGTTGGTTGGGTGATGGGAATCTCAGGAGCCACCTTACAATTTTGCCATCACAAGGTGGCAAGAGGAATGCTTTCCTCAGCTCCAGGCTGAGTCTTTGTACGTGACCCGTTGCCAGCGATCTGTAAAGCTATCACGTGACCTGGATGTAGATCATAACACACAAGGCAAAGTCTCTCTGAAGATTAAGACCCCCCCAGTTCCAACTCTGTAGGTTTTCCAGTCTAGATAGGATGCCTGAAACCACTCTAGCCTTCTGGCTCCCATCCTGCAGATTTAAGCATCGTAAGGAAGAACGAACCAAAAGAGCCATGTAGAAATGTGGCAGGCACCCTGCTGGCCCCGCTGAAGCTCAGGCCACCTCTGTGGTGCTCCTTTAATGAGACTTTTTAATTCTCTTCATCATCTAAGCCACAGCGAACCAGTGTCCCACTACTTGCTGTCCAAGGTGAATAAAGAATTCCAGGTATGTTCTAATTTAGGGGAGAAAAAAATAATTGAACCGATAGGAAAAAAAAAAAAAAACTTAAAGTCTAGATCTACAGAATAGAGTCCAATAGTCCTGGGGTTTCAGCTTAACTTCTAACCTTGTTTTTAAGCACCATTGAGTTGAGTCTGACTCTGAGCAACTCTATATACAACAGAATGAAACCCTCCCTGACACTGTGCCATGCCTGGCACTATGTCAGTGCTTCTCTGCTATTCATAGGGTTTTCAATGGTGGACTATTTCAGGAGTGGGCTGCCAGGTCTTTCTCCTGCCCTACAGCACCTGGTATTCCCTGGTAGTCTCCCACCCAGGAACTAACCAGGTTGTCTCTGCTTCAGAGAGACTTCCCAGATCAGGCAGGACTGGATGCCAGGGTGCTATGGCTATAGCACTTGATGCCAGGTCGTCTCTGCTTCCCAGAGCTTCCCAGATCAGGCAGGACTGGATGCAAGCATGACGTGGATGCAGACAACTTCCAACGTGAATGAGCCAAACTATTTCATCTGCAAGATAACAAGTAACTCCCACCTTGCAGCACATTATAAGAACTCCATGAAGGTGTACGCAATGTAACAATAGATTCAGGGCAAAACACAGGGTTATTTCAGGCAGATGACTATGGCTGTAATTAGAGAGCAGGAAAGCAGGGAAGGTAGGAGCATGTGGCTCACAGTGAGCATGGGGGAATGCCCAAGATGGAGAAAGGAGAGCAAGGTAGCAGTAGGAGAGCTCTGTCAGAGGAGGTGGGGCTGTGAGCATCAACTCCCCATCCACAATTGGGGAAGGAGAGGCTGCAGAGTGTAGGCACATGGAAGGAAGTGGCAGGAGACACAGAACAGCACCTGCTGAGAAATACTTGCCACTAGAATAGAGAAAAAGCCAACGCCATTGGCCAGTGTTGCTGAGGTGCTTCCTAGTCAAGTTAGACAGGAGGCTTCAAGAAGGAACATCATCCAGGGGCCATTCTGTCTCCCATGTAAGTATTTGATAAAACACAAGTGTTCTCTCTTTAAAGATTCAAGGTAAAACTTTGAGAGCTGGTGAGCCTATTTAATACTTAAAATTAAGTTGTTGGTTTAACCAAATCATTTCAAAGCAGAGACATTCAACAAGGTCTAGGCAATTTTGGATGTCATAACTGGAGAAAGGAGGGAGACACTGGTCCTTATTTGGTCATTGTCAGAGATATTATTAAACTTCCCACAATGTACAAGACCATCCACCCCAAAGAATTATCTAGCCCAAAATGTCATTAATGCCAAGATTGAAGAACCAGTGTTTAATCAAGCCTGCAGCTGTACCACTGTGGTGTCTGATCCCGACAGATCTCAGAAGCTAAGCAGGGTCAGACCTGGTTAGTACTTGGATGGGACATCTCCTGGGAACACCAGGTGCTGTAGGCTTGGGAGAAGGACCTGGAAACCCACTCCCAAAAATCAATCCGCCATTAAAAACCCTATGAACAGGAGAGAAGCATGACAATAGTGTTTTGCCTGTTGTACATAGCGTCACTATAAGTCAGACACCAACTCAATGGCACCTAACAACAACAACAACAGTTTAATCAAACTCTTTGGGAAAATCTAATTGATCTAAGTGGGAATTAAATTTTTGTTATTATCAAATGAACTCATCAATGTCATAATCAAGCAATCTTTTGTTCCATAACAAAAAAATTGCCAGTTGGAAAAATACCTATTTACTGTGTTTGAAACATGGTATATTTAGATGGCTTCATTCCTAATTTTATTTCAACCTAGTCTAAGAAATGGGAATGGATTTATTTAAAACACCAAAAAAAAAAATCATTTATTTCCTTATTGAAGACCTAGTAAGACCCAGGCATTGTCCTAGGCATATAGGATACATTAGTGAACAAAACTTCCCTCCTTTTGTGGAGTGATATGCTAGAGGGAGGAGACAGTCAAGCACTAAGTGAATTAACTATAAATTATGTAAAAAGATGAAGCATATTGTGGAAAAATAGCTCAGTCAGGGAGATCAAGGCTGCAGTGAAATAGGCAGGGAGGGTCCACAGTGGCCATAAGCAGGGTGGTCGAGGCCTCCTTAAGAGATGTCACTTGTCTAATTATGAAGACCAGATGCCAGCTTAAGCTTATTTGCAAAACACTTGCAAATTATATCTGCAGGACATAAACCCTGGGAGATTTTTGCATTTTTTTCCCATTGAATGAGAAAACAAATCAAATAGAAAGAGACCAAAAGCACCTGCTCAGACATGGAACATAAGATCCTGAGTTGCAAAACTATTTTTCTCAGTCTCACTTTGCCTTCTTACTTCCATTCAGACACACAAGCCTAATGAAGCTCCAAGCCATGGAATAACCTCCTTCCTCCCCTCTCCAAAAACATTAAACAGATCCAAGAAATGGCCAGGTAAGCCATGGATGAGCACTTTGTTGTCACTTGTTTGAAGCATTTAATATACATTGTGCCATTTGCATCATATTTACCGTAGAAGTTGAATAAGGTGAAAAGGGAGAAAGTTGATTTAGTGCTGGTACATACCTTCAATCCCTTCCAAATGCTATGAAATATTACAGAAAACTTAACCCAAAATACTACTAAACAATTCTTTTTTTTCACATGCTTATCCATGACATAAATTCTAAGCTAGGTCCTAATCCCCCCACGTGCCTGTCAGCTTGTCATGCTGAGGGGGCTTGAGTGTTGCTGTGATGCTGAAAGCTATGCCATCGGTATCTCACATACCAGCAGGGCCACCCATGGTGGACAGGTTTCAGCTGAGCTTCCAGACTAAGACACACTAGAGAGAAGGACCCAACAGCCTACTCTGAGAATAATTAGCCACTGAAAACCCTATGAATAGCAGAGAAGTACTGTCAACTATAATGCCAGGGAATACACCTCCAGGCTGGAAGGCATTCAAAGGATGACTTGGGAAGAACTGCCTCCTCAAAGCAGAGTTGACCTGGGATCTCCTTTTGCTGATGTGGCATGACTCAAAACGAGAAGAAACACAGCAGTTGCAACAACAGGCTCAAACGTAAAAAGATGGTGTGCACAGCACACTGTCTGGTACTGCTTCATTCTGTTCTATATAGGGCCACTATGAATTGAACCTGAATCCATGGCACCTAACAACAAAGGTCCTAACTACATGTCCTGAACTCATAGACTTTGTATCTCTCCATAATTTTTTAATGTTAATCTTTTTAGCTCCGCATTCAAGCATTTGGCCCTCAAACTTATTCTTCTAATGTAACAGAAAGAACTGATTTGGAAGATAATTGAGCTCCATCCTATAAACTGGGCTTGATTATGACCATGCTATGAAAATTCAAGTCAGCAAGTTAAAACTTGTTCTTGAATTTGCTGCTGAACAAATCAAGGGGAGGGATCAATATTTTCCTAATACAGCCTGGGGGAGAACAAGAGCAGGAGGACAGACTGTGTCCTTAGTCATCCAGGAAGTTGTGGCAACACAATCAGAGAACACACTTAAAAATTAATTTTCCCAAGCATCATTTTATGGCCCGTTTTGAAAATATTTCTGGTTCCGTATTATCCTGTAGTTTGGTTATTATTTAATACTCTCCCTCTCCAAATCCATTCCAGTGGGAGCTGCCCGTTGGCAGCACAGGCCTGTGATTATCTCACTGTGTGTAATTCATTTAGTGTATGTCTTTTTCAAGTGCTGCTGCAGCTCAAAGAAAAACTGCCAACATTAGCATTCCAGGGTCATGCAACCTGGCCAACAGGCCAAAGCATTTAGAACAGACCTTCCACCACGCTTTCCCACACCCTGTGCTGCTCTGGGACAATCTGGTCCTCTTTCTACCCAAATGTCTCTGGAAGCAGCCATTCACTTTTTTTTTTTTTTTTTTTTTTTTTGAAATTTTTAATGTACAACTTAATGTGTTTCATTCTGACATGCTTTTCATTGACATTTCCATTTATGCGTTTCATTGTACAGTGCACAGATAACCTCCCCCTTACCCTCTTGTGCCCCTCCTCCCCCTCCCATCACCCCCCACCAATGACCTCACCACTCTTAAGAACAGAAGACAGCAAAATGCTGTGCACTGACCTGTCTCCTGTCTACCCGTCTGCTGTCTTGCAAGACCTGTGAGCTTGTTAGAAATGCAGAACCGCAGGCCTCTCCCTGGACCTGCAGATCAGAAACTGCATTTTAACCAGCTCCCCAAATGCCTGGCTTGCATGTGAAAGTTGGAAGGGCTCAGCTCTACCCCAGGCAAGCTAAAGGTATCCGAATTCTCCACTGCATTTTCAGGCGTCATGACAATTGCTGATCTTTGTAAACTAGATTTATGCCTACATCGTGCCCTGAACCTTTCCCTGTACCTATCTCACCCACATCCATCATATATTACATACTTTGGTCTAAGCCTTTGTTTTTGGTTTTATACCCTTAGACTTGACACCTTTCAGTGGCTTATGAATGATCAAGAGATATTAAATAAGGGCAAATAGTTCATTTTCCTCTTTCCTCCCAGAGGCTCAGGGATAGCACAGTAGACAACTATGGTTTAATCTTCCTGGCATCCCTTCCTTATTCCCAGGATCCCACCTTCTGCTAAGTCCTTAGGGAAACCAATCTCAGGCTGGCCTCCGTGACTAGTCAGGAAGCCCACATTTCCCACCACAGGATCGTGAGCCTCAGCTACAGAGCATGTGAAAGAATGAAGGGAGAGAGGTCTGGTCTCTCTCCCTGGTTACCAACCCAGGAAAATGGAAGCCTGGAGCAACTTCGGCCACCTCTGCCTCTTCCTAGGGAAAGCGTGATCGATAATGAAGCCAAGGCGAAGTTAAACACAGCCTTCAAGACAAAGATAGATCACTGCACCTCTGGATCTTCCTCCCAGATACGCGTACCATCTCTAGGTACATAGCACACGTTCATGGGAGTGAAGCCAGGAATTCTCTAGCATCTCCCCAAAATATCACATGTTCTGTCTCATATGTGGAAACCAAACAAACCCAAACCAAGACAGACAAACAAAAACTTGGTCCAAAATTACAAGAGGTAGAAGAGGGGTTACTAGGAACTGGGAGGGGCCCTAGGGGACAAGGATGGTAGAAGAGCAGATGGACATTACTGATGCAAAATGTATGCTTATATGGAAATATCAAGAGAATCCCTTTAGTCTGTACATTTAATGTGTTAATAAGAATAGTTTTTAAAAAGACTCTTTTGACCAAAACTGACTAACAGCCTCTCCTGAGTCCTCTGCTAGGCCAGGTTTGACTGTGAGCATCTCTCTCTGTCCTTGCAGAATCTAGCTTGAGCAAGAATCCTGGTGAAACAGTTGATAGTAATCCCCAACCCTTGGTCCCTGACCATTCGCAATATCTTATCCCTCTGGGCTGCCTACAGCAATTGTTCTGTTAAGTCAGTTTAGCCAAAAATCCTTTCTCTCTCACTTAGCAGTTTTTGAGCCACTACCTGCCACCTCCTCCTTGGTTAAAAAACCTGCACTTGACTTTGTTTGGGTGGAGTCCAATTTTCCCACTCTTGGCAAGATTCCATTGCAGGGGTCCCTATGCCTGTTTCTACACACATCTCCTTCAAATGTGTGCCTTGCCATCTTTAGCAAGTATCTTGAATAATTTTCCCTATAACATCGGAGTGATGATGCAATGAGCATTTGGCCCCCAGTGGACCATGAGCTCCACCAGGGATGCAGCTGCGCCTGTCCTACTCTTTTCTGTGTCCCAGAACCTGGTCCAATCCCTAGCATGAACAAGGCATGAAGGAAATGTCACAAAATGAATGGACGCCCCTGAGTCAAAACCTTATGAGGCAGAATATTCCTGTTTATCCCGAGCTTCTTGTGCTGAAATGAAATGGGAGAAGAGAGGCCACAATCCTTAGAGCTCTTCCCTCAAGGGAGGAATCTGTCTCACCCTGAAAGGGTGGCCCAAGACCATGGCCAAAGGACACATTCAATCTGGCCAATAAATAACCCAGCCCACTACCCAGTGGCTGAGCAGGAAGTCCTTGAGGAGAGAACACTGATGTGGAACACTGAGTCCTCAGCCTCAAGGACACAGAACTCTCCTGCAGGGCTTTAATGTCTATTTGAAGAAGGAATGCTTTCCCAAGCCTTGCTTCGTAAACAAGTCTGAGATCCCAGGCAAACAAATAGCCCGTCTGGACATCAGATGTCTGGAAGACTTCATCTGGTGGCAGCAGAAAGACTCAAGAAATCTTCAAACAGCTGAAAGCAGCCAAAACCTCTGCCACCACAGTCTACTGTCGCCAAACAGGACAGTCACTGACATGGTTCCCCTTCATCCTGCAGAATCCTTCACGGCACTGGCAGCTTCAGGCTTGTCGATAGTTATTTGTAGGCTGAGGTGTCCATCTGTCCCTGTCTCCCATGAGGCTGTAAGCTCCAGGATGGCAGGGGCACATCTTGCCCAGTCGCTGTTTCCCCCCCATTGCTCAGTGCTTTGTGCAGAGCAGCCTCCATAAATGTCTGCTGATACAATAAGCAAAGTGGAAAGGCAGAGCTACACACGGGGGATGGAGAGGTCAATCCACGTAGCTAGATAAATGTAGCACACTAGAGACATGGAGTGGAGGGCGGATGAGACTCGAAGCCTCTGGATCAAGCCACTTCTAAAGTATCCACCATCTGTGCGATCATTTGCATGTGTAAGTGTCAGCGTATCTAATACCTGCAGGTAGGATTAGATCTACCTAAGGCAGGTAGATGATCTCAAATTTTTTCATACATTCAGTGTGAGCGTCAGAGGGGTGAAGAAACAGGATGTTGCAGAACATGGTGGCACATGCCTGTTATCCCAGCTCTTGAGAGGCACAGACAGGAGGACAGCCACAGGTTCAAGGCCAGCCTGGACTACAGAGTGAATTCTAGGCCAGTGGAGGCTACAGAGTGAGACCCTATCTCAAAAAACAAAAACCAAAAAGAAACAGGAGGTGAGTGGTTGAATGGGAATTATAATACCTCAGCACTCAGCACTACTCATTGCAGGAATAATTGTAGAAGTGATCAAAAACTACAGTGCCTGCAACTGCCGAGTACCATCCAATAGGAAGGTAGGGATCTTCTACACAGGAAGATACAAACGAGGCCTTCCAGAAGTGGTTCAGAAAGTGGCAAGAACAATGGGATGAGTGCGTATTTTGAGGGGCATTAATGGCAATGTGTCTTATACTGTAATAAATTTTATTAAACATTTGCCGTATTTTTTGTGTGGTACTTGGGGTTGAACCCAGGGCCTCACACATACTTTGCAAGCCCTCTACCACCAAGATGCACCCCCAGCCCATTTTTTTATTGGATCTCACTAAGTCATGCAGGCTGCCTCTGGCCTCAAACCTGCCATCCTCCTGATTCCACCTACCGAGTCTCTGGGATTACAGGTGTGCACCACAGCACCTGGCTCACCATGGTTTTTTATTGCATCTTAGTACTTACTCAGGGCCTGGCACTGTCTGAATGCTTTGCATATATTAACCTATTTAATTCACACAGAGTCAATAACTCTCACAGTGACCCTGTGAGACGCATGCTATCGCCCCATTTTCTAACTCAAGAAACTGAGGAAGAGAGGTTAACTCCAACTCCAGTGGGACTCATTGCTAAGTCTGGGCTTTGACGCTGGATGGCCCAGGTCTGTGACGCTCTGAGGCAGCCCGCTCAGACCTCTTCTGGTCCCAGACAGCAACACCCAGGCCAGCATGAGAGGTGGCCAGCTTGGTGTCTTGGGGGCTGTGCAAAGCAGGGAGGTCAAGGATGCTGCGGGGATGGGGCGCAGCTTGGCCCCTGTACCACAACCCAGTTGCCCCCCAGCTGGAGGCCTTTGCCATGGGTACCCACCGGGGCCCAGCAGCAGAAGCTGCCTCAGGATGTACCAGCTGGCCAGGGGACTGGGGGATGTTGAAGTTCTGAATTCTGGTGTTCCCACGGGGCCCTCAACATGGGAAGGCAGTGACCTCCCCCAAACCAGGGCTGGGCATGCCAAGGGGCTATGCAGCAGGCAGCATGGCAGAAAACGTCGCTATGATTAGTAGGGACACCTTGGTGCTGCATGCATCTAGGATGGCCCCAAAATATCACATCTTCTTGTCCTTGCAGGGGCCCAGCTGGGGCTGCTTGGTGGGGCTGAGAGGTGGGAAGCCTGGGGCCTGCTCAACTGGAGTTGGTGAGGGCCCCTGTTGTCCTTCCCTCTTCCCTTAAACATTTACTGAGCACCTACTATGTGCAAGGTCCACTCTGCCTTGAGCCATGACTATTGGTGCTCATGTGTCAGTTCTACTTCTGAGGGTTCCTGGGCTGGGGGCCAGCTCCTCTCTTCAAACCCAGCTTGTTGGAGAAATGGCCTTAGACAGTCATAGGTTCTAATACTAAAGCTGCCCTTGCTCACTTTGTGGCCTCAGGCAAGCTGCTTCCCACTCTGTAAAATGGGCTGACACTAAGCCCATGTAGGAGGTGTCCATGGGAGCCTCTGTCCAAGGTAAGCTGAAGCCTCACCTCCTCCAGGAAGCCCTCCTGGTCTCCTAGTGCCAAACAGCCTCTGTCTCTTGGACTTGGGTGTCGATTTCTGCCCCCACCATGCGCTGGGAAGTGTCTGCTGCAAAGATGGGTGGGATTATTGAGTGCTATACCTCCTCACCCTGTCCCCAGAGGCCCAAGTCTCTCCCAAGGCTAAAACCGAATCTGGGTCAGGATGGTGGTAGGCAGAGGAGAGCCGAGTACACTCCCCTGCCAAGGACAGCACCCCATGCATGCAGATTCCCACCCCTAGCCCAGATCCGAACAGGAAAGGACTTCAAGTTCATGACAGGCAGGAGGCCAGCTGCCTCAGTCCTCAGAAGGAGCCAGTGAGATGGTGGAAGCCAGGCTCTGCTTGCCCCGCCCCTGCCGTGTGGGGGTGGCAAGGGTGGTTGTGTCCTCACTGGGGTCCCAAGGATAAGGCTGGCCACATAGGTGTTGGAAGCAGACATGCCCATCTTTAACCCCAGCTTCAATGCAGCGTTGAGCAGATGCACTCCCTCTCTGAGCCTCGATTTCTCCATCTGTACAGCAGGAATAAAAACAAAATCACAGCCCAGCCAATAAAACAGTAGCCTCCCTCTCCTGCTCACCTTGCTCAAGAGCCTTGGGCAACCTGGCCTGGTAATCTTGAGGCAGCCCTGGGCAGCCCAGACTGTCACTGTCCCCATTTCCAGAGGAGAAATCAAAAGCTTTGCACAGCTGCGGAGCTGCCTGGTGTAGAATTTGGACACAGGTGGCCGTTCTCTAAATGCAAAAGCTTGTGAACTCTGTGCTTTGTTACCCATCTGCCTGAAGGAACAAATGAGGGCTGGGGGTGTGGCTCAGGGTAGAGGAGCATGTGCCCAGCATGCATAAGACTGTCAGTCCCACCCCCACAGAAAGAAAGAAAGAAAGAAAGAAAGAAAGAAAGAAAGAAAGAAAGAAAGAAAGAAAGAGAAAGAAAGAAAGGAAGGAAGGAAGGAAGGAGAGAGAGAGAGAGAGAGAGAGAGAGAGAGAGAGAGAGAGAGAGGGAGGGAGGAAGGGAAGGAAGGGAGGGAGGGGAAGAGAGAAGGAGGGGAGAGAAAGAAAGAAAGAGAAAGAGAAGAAAGGAAGGAAATAAAGGAAAAGAGAAAAGAAAAAAGAAACAATATGTGCCATATTTTCAGAGAGTCTAGCACTGTGCCTGACACAGGATGTTGAGGAGATAGTGAACAGTTAGGGTTGAGTAAGTTAGCAGACTGACTCTTGCTTACTGGCCCACCAGTCAGTTGCAGAGTACATGGAAACACCCCAAAAGTAGATGTGTTGGGTGAGAAAGTGTGGTCTGGGCATAGAAGCATTTTCTTTTTTTTTTTTTTCTGGTGCTGGAGCTGGAACCCAGGATCTCAAGTACTCTACCACTGAGTTACATCACCAGACTTATTTTTTTTTTAAGTTTTTAATCATCAGTCTCTCTAGAGACCAACTTCTGTGGCCTCAGGATTGAGCACCCCCAACCTCACCCCATCCCAGCCCCAGTGTCTTCTCTGGCCCATACAGACTGCTTCCCCACACCCATTTCCTTATCACTCTCCTTCCCTTTCTGCCATCTTCCCCAGCCCTTCTGCAGGCTGGAATCTCCCTCTTTTTCACATTCTTGTGAAGGGCATAAACTTTCATTTGTGTGTGTGTGTGTGTGTGTGTGTGTGTGTGTACATACACACACACAACTTTTTATTTATTTATTTTGCCGTACTGAGTGTTAAACCCAGAACCTCATGCTTGCATGCTTTGCAAGGCCTGTATCACTGAGCTGGACCCCCCACCAATTTTTACTTTTTGAGACAGGGTCTCACTAAATTACACAGACTGCCTCTGGTCTCAAACCTGCAATCCTCCTGCCTCTGCCTCCTGAGTCACTGGGATTACAGGCATGCACCATCGCTCCTGGCTACCCATTTTAATAATTTTTAAGTGAACTGCTCAGTGGCATCAAGTAGACTCATAATGTTGCACAACCATTGCCACCATCCATTTCTAGAACATTTGCATCATTCTACACAGGGCTCTGTACCCATTTAAAATACCAACTCACTTTAACCTTTGTGATCAAATCTTTTATTCCTTCCTTTCCATGTTTTTAACATATCAATTCTTATTTTGAATTTTTCTTGTCCTACTTTTCATTTTCCCATATAACTTGTTTTATCCTGGTCTTTTAATCCTTGTTTTCAGGTTTTAATCTTTTCTTCAAAGTGTGTGCATGTATTCATGTACGCATGCACACGCAAAACACACGCACATGTGCACACACACTATAACTCTGCCATGAGAATGCTATTAACCAATGAGATGAGCCCGCATTAGCAGTCCCTTGCCCAAGAAGAAGGGTGCTAATCAGGAAGTCCACCAGCCATCGCAGCTGCCTCACACACCTGGAGTACACAGCTTCTCCTCGACAATACCCAAGGATTGCAGCTGTCTCAGGATAGACGGTCTCAGACTTCAGGAGGTGCCGCTTCAGGGCATATAGAGGATGGTTCTTATACGTGCTAATGCGGTGGGCAAAGGCTGGTCCAGGTGCTTTGCCTGAAACTGTAAAGGCCAGATAATGTTGAGCACATTATTAAAAGAGGAAGTGAGGTCTGAGGTAAACAATTTTACACTCACTTGCTCTGACAATGGATGGTGGAGCCTAGATTCATTAACATTAGTGACTCTGAAATGTTACATCTGTAGTTCTGGCCATGAAGCAGGTTGTAGAGTAAGCCAAAGCTATGACAAATTAAGTAGTTCTATGATCTGTGCCAACTTCAGAAAGTCATGTGACCTATTTCCCACCCATAAGACATCTTAATCGGCCCTAGCAGACTGGTGCTTGTAATATTAAAGATTTTCAAATTAAGAAAAAAAAAACCCATAATGAGTTTTGAGTACAAAGGCTTTATCACAAAGTGACCTCACTGTCCTACAACATGGGCAGGACTGCAGTCTCACAGGACACCAAAAGGAGGGGGTGGAGCTGCAGGACACCCTGCAGCTTTTCTTAGTCCACCGTAATTAATACAAGTTCTCTCTGCACTTCTCTAAGGATTCTGAGTTGTCAGCAAGAAAGGCTGAGGTCACCCAAATCCTATGCACCAAGCTCTCTTCCGCTTTACTTCAGCAGCCCTCTGAAAGCCCCAAAGGATCAGTACAGACTGGCAATGTGCAGCAGCCGAGAGGGGAAGATTCTGTCGACACTTTAGTTAGGCTGTTACAATCCCACTTGTATGATTCCTGTTTAACCTGTCAGGACCAAATAAAATGAACCAACAACACTCGGGGACAAACTCCATATGAAATGCCTACACACCACTACTGGCCACACCATGTAATTCCAGGCTCTACCTATCCTGAGTGGTTGGAAATAAACCTGGACCAATGCAGAAATGGAGAGCTCCACACACCAGGGCAACTTCCATGCGTGAGCACCTCAGGCCCTGGGTTCTAGGGCCAAGTGACCCAGCTGTGTTTTAGAAGTTTCTGCTTCCCATTGTGCCTTCTTGACACACTGAAGGTATTTCCTCATTCCGAGCCCCTTTCTCCCCAGGAGACAGGTGAAGCGTGTGTGCATGCATCCTCAGCGGGAAAGGGGCAAGGAATGTATCAGGGTCTCGCTCTGTAGCCCAGGCTAGCCTAAAACTCGCTATGCTAGGATCTAGTGCTGGGATTCTGCTTCACACGGCATGAGTTACATGACTTAAGTAAATTACTTTAAATCTCCAAACTTGTAACTGGACAATAACTAAAAGTACATAAACTTCAAAGACACATAGACCTGGGTTCAAATACCTTACCAGTTAATCACTCAACTCTGCCAACTTTTTACTAGTAAAATTAAGGCGATAGCTCCAGCTTTAAAATGCTGTGATAATCAAATGAGAAATCACACTAAAAACACTAACATAGTGTTGGGTATATAAGATGCTCAAAAAAGGAAGGAATTTCAGTAACCTGACTGGGTCTTTGACACCTGTCAGCCCAGTCCTTACCTCCAATTCTTCTTTCTTTTCCCTTTCCATAAATGGGCTCTGGTAGGGTCTCAAGGTTTCAGCCCATCACTCAGCATCGACCCAGCACTTGTGGGTTGCTGTCATTCAGGCTGGGTCATCGCTCTGTGACATCGCAGATGCAGCCATCACTATCGATGCCCTATCAACACAGTTATAGGATTGGCAGCATATCTGTAACAGGTCAGAGGCTGGCCCACCACCCCTGCACACAGTCCACACCCATCCACTTTGCCTCCTGCTCACAGAACACCTCCAGCCACTGGTCTACACCAGAGGCTCTCCCTCCTTCTGCCTCCTCACTCTCATTAGAATTTCCTTGCCTCTCTTATTCCTTGAAGATGGTGCTGAGAAGCCTGGTTGTTTATTCTGGTGCCCCCATTTGGTCCTAGAATCACTCTTGGACCCAATCTTTGTCCTCTGAAGAGCTGAGGCCCTCCTCTGCCTTAAAGAGCCAGGTTCAGAATCCTCATCAGAGGAACAATGGACTTCCCCACTAGAAATTTCGAAGTCGGAGCCACTGCCAGCTTTGTTACTCCCACTCTCCTCTTTGTAAGACACCCTGGAGGACACCTGCCACTCCCAGCCATGAGCATGTCTCTGTTTCCTCCTGCTGCCTCATGTCCTGCCCTCCTCTTCCTCACTGGGGGAGGGCCCTCTCCCTCCCTTACTGCCTACAGCTACCTTGCCTTTAGCACTTGGCTTGCCAGGGCCCTTCGGAAAGGTTTCTCCTTGTTTGGTTCTTTTGCTGGTATTTAGTTTGGTGTGGTTTTCTGGAACTTGGCTGAAAGGTTGTGAGGAGCTTCCTGGACCCTCTGTGAATCTCTTCCTAGAAGGTTTCTTTCCCTGAAACAGAGAAGAAATTTTTTCTTTTTTGCTAATGATGTGATAAGAGATCCTGGATAGGGTTAAGTCACTGGCTATAGAATCAGTGTACCAAGATGTCCTTAGCTCAGGCAGTCTTTTTATTCCTCCCCCCAGTACTGGAAGGTTGAACCCAAGGACTTGCGTGTGTTAAGCAAGAGCTCTACCACTGATCTGCACCCTTAGCTCCTTTAATTTTTTATTTTCAGACAGGATCTCACTATGTTGTGTAGGCTTCCTGTGGCCTCAAACTTGGATCATCCTGCCTGAGCCTCCCAAGTCCTGGGATCATGGGCATGTGCCATGGCACCTGGCTACGCAGACAGTGTTAGCTGGCTACCACGTAGATTTTTATGTAAATATTAACTAAAAGCTATAGCCGCTCAGATAAGCTACAATATCATTTTTTTCACTCTAATTGTAGAGCACAGAAAAGACCATGAGATTTGGAAACCAACAAAGCTGGATTTGCATTCCAGTTCTGTCTCATTTCTTTCATAACTTGGGTAAATTATTTAACCTCTGAGTCCCAGCTTTCTCAGGAGCAAGAATCCCTACTTGGCATACAGACATTTTGCAAAAAAATACTTAGGAACTTAATACAGTTATGGCTTTAATAATACAGAAATTATTAAAATCAATTTCTAGACTGCCAAGCTTTAGATAATGCCTACACCCCCATAAGACTGCACTGAGCCTCCTCCCTGGAGGATCTCAAAATTCAGTCCTTCACCCATCAGCACTGCACACTGCTAATGAGAACAAATGCCACTCCACTTACCATACCACAGAGCCCAGACCTCTCGTGGGCTACTCTGCACACCCCAAGCACAGGGTGCTACATACCCACATGTCCACTCTCCCCGAATGTGGGTTGTGTGCAAGGTGGGCTCCAAAGAACCCAGGCTCCACAAATACCATCTCTAAAAATATGATGATGAGCAATCTTAATGTCTGAATCATCCCTGACCAACTGTTCCTTTTCTCTGGAAGCCCTGAAAACCTCACCTTTGCCACAGATGACTTCAAAGGAAGTGGCTGTAGAGACGCCACCAGTAGGGTCAGCAGCTGCAGAGCCCGGAGAATCAGCAGAAATATCTATAATGAAAAGAGATAACATGTTTACTCCAAGAAATTAATTCAGAGGCATCTGTTGCTTGTTTATGACAGGGAATGGCTAGAAACAACCACACTGACAACAGGCCACTGGAACACAACACAATCAGAAATGATGTTGCAGAGATTCATCTTCACAGAAAAATAAGAAAATGCACACCATATGTAGAAGTGGGGCTGGGATTTAGCTCAGTTGGTAGAGCACTGCACTGCAGTCTCTGAGGTCCCAAGTTCAATTCCCAGCACTGAAAAAAAAAAAAAAAAAAAAAAAAAAAAGGAGAAGGGCCTGGCAATCCACTCCCAAGGCAATCCCGAAACAGCCATTGAAAACCCTATGAGGGTTGCTATGAGTCGGATGCTGACTCGATGGCACCTAACAACAACAACAACATGAAGAAGTGTTTTATTTTTTAAAAGTTTAATGTGGGCCAGGCATGGTGGCGCACACCTGTAATCCCAGCTACTCAGGAGGCTAAGGCCACAAGCAGCCTGTGCAACGTAGTGAGACCCTGTCTGAAGATAAATTTTAAAAAGAGGAGGCAAGGAGAGTGACTCAGTGGTAGAGTGTCAGGGTAGACCCCGAAGTATTGTCAACATTAAAAAAAAAAAAAGTATAACATGGTCACATTTTTCTAAGAAAAACTACATATAAATATAAATACAGACATACACATATATTTGAAAAAAGATCTATATACTGGGTTATGGACATTTCCAGGATTTTCTTTTTTCTCTTTTCCTGTCTTCTGATTGTTTGGTATTCAACCTATATTTGTGATTAAAAGAAAATAAAGTGAAATAGCACTTAGGGAAGAAAAAGTAGAAAACATCACTGTCATCAGATAACACTGTTTCCTGTTTTCCACTTTCCCCACACAGCACCTTTTAACTGGAGGATGCAGCTCTGCAAACTGTGCTGACCTGTCAGGATGAGAACATCCTCAGAGACTACACCTCCACCTACCACCAGGGAGGACAAACTCCAGCAAGTTCTCCCACATAGCCCTCCAGGTGCCAGGAAGTCTCACTAGTTACTATGATACCCTGAAGAGAATGTCAGAGGTGGAAATCAGAAACAGGAGAGCAGGTTTCTATCAGAAGCCACGTTATGATGAAAAAAAAAATTATATTTGCCTTTTGGTGTGGGGCGTCACCCGCCGCTGGTCTCACTCTGGCCCTAGGCCTCCAGTCGAAGATTCCAACTCTCAGTGTTGCTAAGCAGCTCTTTATTGCAGCTCTCTTGTTCATCATCAATAGTGTGGACTCACCGACCCCGAATGCTCTGTGCCCCATCCTTATATTCCCTAGCCTGGCCAATCAGGGACTGCCATGCCACATCAGATGATCGGGGCTTAGCCTATCAGGGCAGTCATGCAAATCAGGTTTTGAAAAAGGAGCCAGTAGGGGGTGGTTCCTGAACAGTCCAATCAGGGGCCTTTCAGTAATTTGGAAGTGGCCAATAAGGTGTTGAGGGGTCTGAGGAGAGGAGTTGGATGCCAGTGCCATCTTGCTGAGCTCAACACCCAGGAGTTCCTGGATGTACGGCAGAGGTTACTGCCCTGGGAAGGAGTCTCAGACCTCCAAGTGGGCCTAGATAGGCCTTGAGGTTAACTGCCTCTCTAGGCAGTACCCTACATCTCCCCCTTTTCCTTTATTGAGGGCACCTCTGATTGGCATTCCATTATATCTATAAACATCTAACCTTAGATCCTTAAATGCAGACATTCATATAGAGGAGTTACAATAAAGATCAGAATAGCAGAAAAGATAACAACTACATACAACTATGTACAAATATCAGGTAACTCCTGCTACCCAGTCTTTAGGGAAGTCTCTAGATGGTGTTCCATCCATAGTGGCTATATCAATGATGATTTCAATCAGTCCTCCAAATGTATGTTGACAGCCATTACATTACAGTTTTCCCATCTTTTGCATAAGGGCAAGCTGACAATGGAGTATACACAGTATGATAACAAAAGTACAAAGATAATTACAACTGTTATTCCTACAATCACAAAAATATTAGGATCAAACAGACTTCCAAGTACATTATTTGCTGAACTGAATTTGTTCTGTAACACCCTCCTGCCGGACAGCTACTGTTTTTATATACTCTTTGGATATCATTTTGTAAATTCTGTATAATTTTGGTGGCATTTCCCGTACCCATTATGTCTCTTTATTTCCTCCCATTTATGTTCGCTCTCATTGTACTCTATAGGGGTAATGCAAAAATTTGCAGTATTCCAATCACAACATAAACTTAATTGTTTGTGAATCCCTAAAACTTGGTCACCCAATAAAATTACTGTTTCTCTTAGATCATCAATTTGTTCTTGCAAAGATAAGTCCATATTGTGTTGGGTTGACCACAGTTGTTTCGAGTCCTTATGGAGTCATTGACAAAGTCCCGCACAGATGAGCTTGTTTGTGGGGTGACCCTGACAACTGTGGAATGGGAGGAACGTGTATCTCCTCATTTTTATCCTTCCCTTTAGAATCATGTCCTCCAGCTCTAGTAGGACCAGTCAAACCCTGATTGGAAATTAAAATGCTCTGGCTGGGATTCAACAGGCTCCGGTCCATGATGTTCCCATAGGGAATACTAATAAGTGCTCAAGCCTCCAAGGAATTACATCTGTTCTTAAATATTAGGAAGGTATCCTCATACAGAGGGGCAATGCAGTTTAGCAGCCAATTCTAACCTGTTGTTTTTGACTCTTCAGTTGTATCTGTTGGTTTTGACTCTTCCTCACTTGTTTCTGGCTCCTCCTCAGCTGCAAGGCCTGCTTCCTTTTCCTCTCTTGCTACAAAGGTAGCTAAATTTATGGCTGGGTAGACTTCAGGGTTTCAAATGGGCCAGCATTGGTAGCTGATTTTTAGGCAATGAGGTTACCCTCCCCCGATACATATGGGCAACCCCTCGCTTTCTATAATAGAGTTTTTGATTCCCCTGCCTTCTTCCTCCGGGTGTGATGGGCCTCTTATGTCATATGGACCTGGCATCCAATGAGTTTCATTAACACAGCATTATCTGGGGATCGTTCCAATTTGTTGCCCGATTAAGGGGAGGATTCAGTACAAATGCCCAATATGTATAATATTTATCAGGAAATGCCAATTTAGTGTCCTGTTTTGTAGCTTTAACCAAATCCAATTTTTGGTTTATCACCATAACAAAATTTGGAGTCATCCCCTCCTGAGTGGGAGGTTTATCAGGGGATGAGTCCCCCTGAATGGAGCTAAATCTTCGTCCTCCCAAGGGGGAGGTCCTCCCAAGTGCTAAAGGTATGGTAGCTGCCATGGTGTTAGTGGCGAAAGATAGGAGTACTATCAATGTTAGCCCAAGTCCAAGTTGATCCTATGAAACCACATTACCGGTTTCATAGATTTTCCTTGCCATGGCTGGCAATGTCCTCTTTTGATTATAGCTCTAGTTTTCCACCCTTCTTTCCACTCTTACAATCTATCCGCCTCCACTTCCGCAACAGTCCCTGAGCTTCCAGAAGGGTGGAGACCTTTGTGGTAGGACATCCATTTTCAAAGGCAGGCATCTTGCCCACAAAGATCAACGAAGGCAGGCAACAGCCCACAAAGACTGACATCTTGACCACAATGTCTAGTTGCTTCCGGCTTGTGGAGGTCCTGATTTTCAGGGGATATGAACAAGGGATACAAAAGCCAACAATGATAACAACCGTATAATACAACTAATAACTAAGTACAGTATAGATTCTCGGGCAAGGGTGTTCCAGAAAATTCGGAGAAGCATCAGGGTGAAGCTAGGAAGAGAAAGTTAGTCCCTTTTATCAGTGGCCTGTTTTATGTTTCTGGCTGGCACTCAGATTGGCTTCTCCTCATCCTTAGTGAAGATGCAGGCTGAACCCCTGCTCTCTACAGTTAGTAAATCTGGACCCCCTCCACCTCGCTATCATGGGATCCTTCTACCTGACCCAGACTTCTCGTGATCGAGGAAGCTGACCACAGTGCCTCTTGATTCTGGGTTCTGATTTGTTTTTCTGAATGTCAAGGATGTTAAGTGTATATAAGGGCCAGGCCTATTGTATTTGGAGGTAGTCTCCCCCTTTCTCTTTATTGAGATGATCCTTGAGTGTCCTATGTGTCCTTTCAACAATCCCCTGCCCTTGGGGATTATAGGGTATGCCTGTTGCATGTTGGCTTCCCAGATGGTACAGAATTTTCTAAAGAGCTCACTCATGAAGGTCAGGCCATCATCAGGCTTAATGGCCTTAGGGAATCCCATCGTTGCAAGACAATACATCATGTAGTTGATTTAAGTTTTTGGCTGATTCATTCACCTATGCGAGATGTGGCTCATATGAATCCCAAATATGTGTCCACTAGCACAAAGATATATTTTAGTCTGCCAAATGGGGGATAATGGGTCACATCAATTTGCCACATTGTGTTGGCTTTTAAGCCTCTTAGGTTAACTCCCACTTGTTGCAGCCCTGGGGTGTGAATTAAAGCTGCACACTTGAAGCAAGCATGGATGAGGTTTTTCAGTTGCTCCAAAGATACACTTGGGTACAGTTTTTTGAGACCTCAAGGGTTCACATGGGTTAGCTCGTGGAACTCCTAAGAATGTACAATGCCAATTAATGTTGAATCAGAGGACAAATTCGAGGCAAGAAGGTCTGCCTGTGCATTGCCATAACTCAAAAATCCAGGCAGCAATTGGTGGCTCCGGACGCGTTGCAGAAATATTAGCTGAGGACGAGTGGCCAAGATGGTAGATGTCTTTATCATCAGTGATGATAAAGGGTGGCTATCAAGGTGGACGTATGAATGTCCCAGCCAACATAGCAAGTTGGCTACGTAAAGACTGTCAGTAAACAGATTAAAAGCCTCACTGATATTCTCTACAGCCCATGTCACACCGTACAATTCCTTAAATTGAGTGGACCTTTGGGGCAATGAAATAACCTCTTAGAGTTGGTTGACCTGACCCAGGAGGAAATGCAACAATAGCTGTACCATTTTTTCCCTCCATCCGTGAATACATGTATTGAGCTCTTTAGCGGTGACTTGCAAAAAATTTTTGGAGGGAGCCATGATAGTCCCTATAATGGCTGAATCCAATCAGCCACTGGGTAATGGCACCCGAATTGTTGAGAGAAATCCAAACATGCAAGGGCAAACCCAGTATGGTTTTGGATTTTCCAATCAATCTTTTTTAGGACGTAGGGTAGGATTATTTTATTTGGTTCCTTGCCGAATACTTATTTGCATCTCTGCCTGGAATTGATTATCATACCTGTCAAAGCCTATGTTTCCAATAGCACATGAGGTGCCCCACCCATGGAGGTGTGTAGCCACTCTCAGGGCCCTGACTTCTGGTAAATAGCTCCCACAATTGTAGGGGTGGAGTTGAAACATGCCACCTGGATTGCATCTTTGGGGTCATAACATTTTCGCTCTGAATTGTTTACCTTAGTTTGTAACTTTTAGATTACCAATTGCACCTCAGGGGAGAGAGTCCTAGGTGATGACGGACTCAAGTCCCCCTTTAATAGATCATACAATGGCTGAAGCTCAGATGTAGGTAGCTTCACCATTGACGCAGCCAACTAACATTCGCACAAAACCTCTGCAGAGAGTTGAGTGTCAGAGGTTGGGGAAGTACCAATTGAGGTTTTAATGGCTTGACCCCATTTAATGTGTCTCTGGTCCCAGGAATTTGAATGGTGGTACTCTCTGAATTTTCTCCTGGGATACAGAGAAAGAGACATCCTTTAAATATTTTAATAGCTCCTTTTCTAATTTGGGCAGTGTTTCCGAATTGGGGGTGGCAATTAACAGATCATCCATATGATATATGGAGATTTGTGGGGTTTTCCCTTTGAGTGGTTCTAAGGCGGCAGCTACAGCCTCCTGGCAAATAACCAGGCTATTTGCCATACCCTGTGGGAGGTGCTTCCACTCAAATCTCTTCATAGGGCCCTTATTGTTAAGATTTGGCACAGAAAATGCAAACTTAGAGTAATTGGCCAGGTGGAGAGAAACCGGAAAAAAAAAAAAAAACAATCTTTCAAATCAATAATCAGCATGTCATGGTCCTTTGGAATGGCTGTCAACAAAGGCAGTCCTCTCTGGGGAGACTCCCAGATGTCCGTGCATCTGCTGACCAGCCTTAAGTCTTAGAGCAATCTCCATTTTCCATTGCTCTTTTTAAAAGGGAACATGGGGCTGTTCCATGGGCTTCGGGAAGGTTGGATGTACCCTTTAGCCAACTGTACCGCAACTAGTTCTGTTAGAGCTTCTAATTTCTCCCTCTTAAGGGGCCACTGCTCCACCCATACAGGGTCGGTGGATTTCCATGGGGAGAAGGGGTTGATACCGAACAGTGGCCCTTAAAGGGTGAGTCCCGATTGTTTCCCTCTCTCTTGACATCAATATCATCACCAGTTATTACATCATTGGCAATATCATCAATCACAGTATCATAAGGACCATCAATGTCATTTTCATCGACAACAGCTCCATCATCAAGGTTATCAATAATATTATCAATAGGCATATTATCAACATAGCCATTGGCAGTGGTATTGGCAATTATTATGTTGTTCTCTGGGGGATCCTTAGGAGGGAGCTGTTGGGGGCTTTTATCATGTACCTGGTTACCAGTGGTCACCACCACATTCATTTGTCCCAGGATGTCTTGCCCCAGTAAATTTGTCTTCAAGCCCTCCATTATCAGGACTCTGACTTTTCCCTTGTTTTTGTCTGGGTCTTCTCAGGGGATCCAATCCTTGGTTTTTAGCACCCTGATTTTTCCCGCTGCACCTTCAATGATGGGTCCTGGTTTCAGTCCCCAAAATCCGTGAACCTCTTCCCTTTGGAGGACTGTTCTTTTCACCCCCATATCTAATAAACATTGGGATGTTTGTCCCCCTATTACCAAGTTAAATTTGGGGTTACCACTCATTTTTATGGGAACAGTCCATAAGACTTTTGGTCTATTTTCTTTCTCCCTTTGTAGTCAGGTTGGGAGACAGTCCGAGTTTAGTTAAATTGGGTAGGGGGGTACCATCCTTATAGGTTTTTGCCCTGCAATCGGCCTTCCAGTGGAACCCTTTATTGCATCGGGGGCACAGATTTGGAGGACCTCTTTTAATTTGTTTTCCCCCTCCTTTTGAGCATTCCCCCTTCCAATGTCCCTCCTGTCTGCAATAATGGCAAGGTCCTCGTCTCCTCCTATCTTGTCCTTCCTGCTTATCTTCCTTTATGGCAGCAGGTGAAGGCCCTTATTTTATGTTGGGAATTCCTAGGAAGATAGAGGATACCCAAGTACAGTGGATCCCAGGGCCCTATCTAGTTCTCTTGGAGGATCAGAATCTGTCCTCTAAGGCAGTTGACCCTTACCCTACATCCAGGTCACTTGCCCCCATTCAACCCGATGGGGCAAGATGACAAGTGGTCACCTTTGACCGACATCCGGGTACCTCACTCCTCCCCTCTCCCATAGTGTCTCCCAAGATGGCATGTTGTGGTTTCCCAGGGGGATAGAAGGTACCCAAACATGGCAGAACCCTGGGGCCCACCTAGCCCTCCTGGAGGACCCAACTCTATCCCCCAAAGTGGTTGACCCTTACCCTACATCCATGCCACTTTCCCCCATTCAACCCTATAGGGCAAAATGGCGATGGGTCACCTTTGCCCCACATCTGGGTACCTCCCTCCCCTCTCCTCCCATGGAGTGAGCCAAGATGGTGCTGGCCAGCTCAGGTTTCCCTGCAACCTGATTGGCTGAGCCCCATCTGATCCTTGATTGTTTAAGCCCTTGCCCTCATGCCGCCCACAAGCCCTTCCTTAATTGGCCAGCTGTCATTACTTGACAGTTGGATGGCAGTTGGCCTAACACCTCAGGGATTCCTAAAAAGCACCCCCTAATTAGCATCTCTCTGAACAGCCTAAGGGACTCACCTCTGGATCACCCCAGGCCACATTCTAGTCACTCCTTTCTACCCCCTCCCATGGAGTGGTCAAAGATGCCCCCTGACCAGCTGGACCTTGCTGTAACCACCTCTACCCTGACTGGTCACCCCAAGCCTCCTGATTGGCTCCTAAAGAAATGTACGTGATTGGACCTCTCTACACCTTACCCACCAACCCAATGTGCACCCCAAAATCACCCTATTTGAATAACTGTACCTGCACCCTGATTGGTTGTTCCCAGTACACATCCCCTTCCAGGAGCCTACGTAAACAGGCTCCTGGACCCCACCTGGGCCCCCTTTCACTGTTCTTCACTCACTGTCTGGACCCCATCACCTTGATCCAGTGCTCCCCATTCCTGTGGCATACTGCAATCAAGCTGGCGAGTCAAGCCCAAGGGCGCCGATGTGCTGAAGGCTACTAGCAAGGCAGGAAGGGCCCTCCAATTCCTCCCAACCCTGGAAAGGAGGAGGGTAGACAAGGCGAGCTGCAAGAGTCAAGACCAGGAGACCTCCAGAGTCTTCCAGATACCGTCTGAGCTATAGCCTTGCTAGCTGTAACACCATCAAGCCAGCAGCATTTTATGCTACTGGCCTTGAGCTGCCACTTGTAAAGGGCTGATTGCTGGTTGTCCCTGTCTGAGGGAGCAACCCAATAAACTTTCCCATTCCTGTTTTTTCATAGAAGGTCTTCCCAGGTCCTTCTTTGGTGCCTCCAGCCATTCCATCATCCCGGTCCTGAAGGTTCCTGATACCTACCTATCTGGTGTCAGTACAAGGCTTTGTCTTCAGCCGGGCTTGAGCTGAACCCCAACACTAAGGGAATAAAGGCCCTGGACCCCTGAGCCTAACAGCTCATTCAACCTTCACCTAGAATCTACTCACTTGTCCTCTGGCCCCACGAGGACCAGAAGCCTGCACTTGCCTGACCCACCTAGCCTTCAGCCTACCCCTCACCTACCTTCATCCCGAATCTGACCTGCTTCCATCCTCGCCTCTGCCTGCCTGCCTGCCTGCCTGGGTCCACCAGATCTCCTATTTCTCTTCACCTTCTCCAATACCAATGGATCGAGTGCTTCGAGAGGCAAGCCTCCGAAGTGGCAAACACTGCAGACTGGACGAGCAATGACACCTGGGAGTTCCTGCCCCAGCAGCAGGGATAGCAGCTGAGTGCCTTCTTCCCCTGTCTCCCCTCCCTATCCAAACCTCCCACCTTTTCCCTATCCCTGTAAATAAACCTGCCTTGTTCCACCACTCCTGAGTATGATGCTCTGTTCCCTGGCTTCAATTCTTTGCAAGGGTGCAAGCATTGGGGTACCCAGTTGCAACAAAACAATGCACAGGGTCACAGGTTCAAGTCCCCCAACACATGGTGCCATGGCTTGGATTGAAGTCACCACAACACGTGGTGCCGTGGCTCAAAAGAAGTCACCAGAGGACCAGAGGAACATCTTAAAGGATCCAGATCATTGGATAAGGCTTGCAACCATCTGAGAGCACTGAGATGATCATCGGGTATTCGTGGCAGAAGGCGGTTGGCCCACAATTACCCTACCCCAGTGGATGAGAGTCTCATTGGGCCCATCCTCATCTCCGGTGAGACCTTCCAGTTTGTCTGTTCCTTACCCCTACTTGTCATTCCCCTAGCACTCTAAGCACGCTGGTCGTTGCAATTAACCTCCCTATGTGCTCTGATAGTCCTAGATACTGTACCCTGTCTTGTGCCCTGTCATCTTCTAAACAAGTATGTCACCCATACTTGTTTAGTATAGGCCTGGGTTAGGGCCTCTAAGTCTGACGTCCCACTCATGCAGTGCACTAGAGCACCCTATAGATAGGGCTTCCAGGCTAAGGTTAGGACAAGTCACCTGTTAGGGGAAACCCTGTAACTCCTAATGATCTAGTGGTTAGGACACAGCAAAAGAATTTTCGTAGGCCTTGGGTTTGACTCCCAATTAGAGATCCAGGGTCCTTCCCTTGACTGAGGCTGGACCTCAGGGTGACTTTGGGTTGTCGATCCCAGGAAGCATTTGGCTACCTCAGAGAGGGGGAGACACCCTTAACAGTCTCCGGGTTGGACTCCTGTAAAAAGTGGTCTGCGGCCAAGCAGATAGGTGGCTTTATCTGCCTCTGGCCAACCTGTCCCAGTAGAAGGCACGTCATCTCCATTTCAGAGCTCTGACACAATTTGGCAAGGTCCGAGATTACAAATTGGCCATCTCAGTGGACAGCTAGTGTTGTGGGTTCTCAGGGAGACAGAAGGTACCACGACATGGCAGATCCCTGGAGCCCCTCTGGCCCTCCTGGAGGACCCAACTCTATTCCTCAGGACAGGTGGCCTTTGCCCCATCTCAGGGTGCCTCACTCTCCCATTAAGTGAGCCAAGATGGTGCTGGCCAGCTCAGGTTTCTTCAAGGCCTAATTGGCTGAGCCCCATCTGCCTCCTTGGTTGGTCAAACCCTTGCCCTTGTGCCACCCACGGCCCTCCCCTGATTGGCCAGCTGTCATTCCTCGACAGTTGGATGACAGCTGGCCTAAGGGATAAAAGCCCCAGACCCTTGAGCCTAACAGCTCATTCAACTTACACCCAGAATCTGCTCACTTGTCCATTGGCCCCATAAGGACCAGAGGCCTGCATCCGCCTGATCCACTTAGCCTTTAGCCTACCCATCATCTACTTTAAGCCTTCCTTTAACCTGCTTCCATCTTCACCTTCACCTGACCGCCTGCGCCCACTGGATCTCCTTCTCTTCACCATTTCTACACCAACGCATTAAGTGCTTCGAGAGGCAAGCCTCCAAGAGTCAAGCTCAGGGCCTCCGAAGCAGCAAAGACTCCAGGACCAGACAAGCAACAACACCCAAGAGTCTCTGCCACAGCAGCAGGGATAACAGCTGAGCGTCCTCCTTCCCTGCCTCCCCTCTCCATCCCAACCACCCAACCCTTTCCCTTTCCCTTATAAATAAACCTGCCTTGTTTCACAACTCCTGAGGGTGACGCTCTGTTCCCCGGCCTGAATTCTTTGCAGGGTGCAGTGTTGGGCCACCCCGTTGCAAAGCACACACTGTAGAGGGTCAGGGGTTCAAGTCCAGCTTTTCCCAATGTTGGGGATTTTTAAGATTATATTTCTCAGCTAGGGACCCTCATAACAGCCTGAGGGGCTGACCCCCTAGTTGATGCCAGGGCTCATCTCACTCACTCAAACCAGCCCCTCCCATAGAGTGAGTAAAGATGGCCCCCAGCCAGCTTGACCTACCCTAACCACCTTAATTTTGATTGGCTCCCCTCACCACTTTTCAGGTAATAACTGTCCCCACCTGGCAGGTATGTCAGTTTACCCGCTGTACCTGTCAGGTGTGTGCCCTGATTGGCTGAATCCCACCATGTGACCCCTCCAGGACCCTATAAAAGCAGGGCTCCTGGACCCCATCTTCACCCCCTACTGAACCACCCCTATTGATCCTGACCTCTCTGACCATCTCCTGGACCTCATCACCTGGACCAGCGCTCCCTACTCCAGCAAGACCATCTAGCAAGCCGGCGAGATCAAGCCCAGGGGCCCCGAAGAGCCGAAGGCATCTAGCAAGCCACGAAGAGCCTCCCAATTCCTCCCATCCTTGGGAAGGAGGGAGGTAAAGAAGGCAAGCCGTGAGAGTCAAGACCATCAGACCTCCACGGAACACCAGCGGCTGTGGCTGTGCCTTTAAGGCTGAGCTGTACCAGCACTTAGCCTGCAGCATTCCATGCTGCAGGCCTAGGGCCAGCACTTAAAGGAATAGAGCTTTGCTCTATAGGGGCTGCTTGCTCCTTGCTCTCCATCAGGGGAGCACCCCAATAAACCTTACCTATCCTTCTCTAACCACCAGAAGGTCTCTCGAGGTCCTTCTTTCCCGACATCGACCACGTTGTTATGTTGAGGGTTTGGCCCTAATCTTAGCCGGGCTAGGGCTAAAACCCCAACACCCCAACATATGGTGCCATGACCCAGATATAGAAAGAAACATCAGAGAACTGGAGGAATATCCAAAGAAGATCCGGAACCACTGACAAGGCCTGCAGCCAACAGGAAGCACCACAAGGATCATCAGGTATTCATGGCAGAAGGTGGGTTGGCCCATGAACACTCTAACCCAGGGGACGGGAGTCTCACCGGGCCTGTCCTCATCTCTGGTGAGATCTTCCAGTTTGTCTAACCCTTACTCCTACTAGTCATCCCCTTAGCACTCTAAGCGTGCTGGTCGTCAAAACTAATCTCCCTGTCTGCTCCAACAGCCCTACTGTATCCTGTCTTGTGCCCTGTCATCCTCACCCATCTTCACTTAGTATAGGACTGAGCTGGGGCCTCTAAGTCTGAGGTCCCAGTCATGCAGCGTGCTAGGGCACCCCATAGCTAGGGCTTCCAGGCTAAAAGCTATGATAAGTTACCTGTTAGGAGAAACCTTGTAACCCCTAGTGGTCCAGCAGATAGGACACAGCAAAAGAACTTGCAGAGGCCTTGGGTTCGACTCCCAATTAGAGGGCCAAGGTCCGAGGAGGACAGATGCCCTAAACAGTCTCCAGGTTAGGCTCCCGGTAAAAGTACTCAATGGTGGGGTAGGTAGGTGGCACTACCTATCTCTGGCCAACCAGTCCTTGGAAGGCCCATCATCTTAACTATCGTAAGCTATGAATGGAGAGTTGGCGGGATCCGAGATCTGCTATTGACCTTTGTCTGGCCATCTTGATGAAAGGCTGGCCAGGATTTTAGGTCCCAGGGCAAACAATTAATGGATTGACTATTGGCTTAGTGATTCTGGTTTGGTAAAAAGATTTACAGACTGACTTACCAGTAACGAACAACAGCTACACTAGTGAAGGCAAAAGATTAGATCTTTGACGTTTAAAAGAAATCCATACAAGTTAAAAGATGGGTAATGATAATTTTATCAGCTTTTGCAGTCTGAAATAGATCAAACATGCAATCAAGACATACTGATAATCACTGGTGACTGGAATGCAAAGGTTGGAAACAAAGAAGAAGGCCCAGTAGTTGGAAAATATGGTCTTGGTGACAGAAACGAAGCTGGAGATCGCATGATAGAATTTTGTCAGACCAATGACATTTTCATTGCAAATACATTTTTTCAACATCATAAACGGAGACTATACACATGGACTTCACCAGACGGAACATACAGAAATCAAATTGACTACATATGTGCAAAGACACGATGGAAAAGCTCTGTACAAAATGTCAAAACAAGACCAGGTGCTGACTGTGGATCAGACCATCAACTTCTCATATGCAAGTTCAAACTGAAGCTGAAGAAAATTAGAACAAGTATACGAGAGCCACGGTATGACCTTGAGTATATCCCACCTGAGTTCAGAGACCACCTCAAAAA
>VMDO01008100.1:0-86290 GCA_007922755.1 Pedetes capensis | reverse complement strand
ATAGAAATGTCTCTACTTTTTAACACTTAGCAAGATTTGGTGACCTCATTTTAAATTATAATACATAATATTCTTGATATTTTAGCAGGAGTTTTGCTTCCTTTTGTAATTAGGAATGGATGATGATTTCTATTTTAAAACTTGGACATAGATTGAAATCAGTTTTGCAGAATTCATCCTTTGAAATATATAAATAGTCATATTCATAAATTTCTTATTAGAGGGTCTTAAATTTCTAGAATAATGAAGCACAAAAGTTGTCATAAGGTAGGAAGACACAATAGATGTATTCACTATAGATACATACATTCAATATAGATATATATCAGTAAAGATTAATTTTTACCCTTTTTATGACCTTCACAATAGAAAACAAATTACTAAATCAAAAAACAGAAGGCATAAATATTCAGAATAATCAATGATAAGAATAAACATAGGAACACTCATCCGCCTGCAGCAGTAGCCCTGTGGCATCCAATCCCGTCAGATCTCAGAAGCTAAGCAGGGTCGGGCCTGGTTAGTGCCTGGATGGGAGACCGCCTGGGAACACCAGAAGCTGTAGGCTTGGGAGAAGGACCTGGCAACCCCCTCCCAAAAATCAATCTGCCATTGAAAACCCTATGAACAGCAGAGAAGCACTGACAATAGTGTTTCCCCTGTTGAACAGAGGGTTGCTATGAGTCGGATACTGACTCGACGGCACCTAACAACAACAACAACAGGAACACTCATAAGTTTAATAAGACTCACTTTGCAGACCTGTATGCAAAATAAATTTGAAAACTTAGATGAAGTGGATAATTTCCTAGCAAAATGCACATGATCAATTTTCTAATAAAGAAAAATATTAAGGAAGCACAAAACTTAGATGATTTCACATAATAATTCTAACAAAACTTGAAACAAACTACAACAACAAAATAACAAAAACCACCTTTGAATGCTTTAAAAATCATTTCAAAGCAATGTCATTAAGGGGAACTTTCAAAGTAAGTATAAAACCAGTATCTTAAGGCCCATCTTTGTGTCTTTTGCATTTTTTTCATTATCTGTCTTGATTCCTATAAGAGTTATTGATGGGGAAGTAGTGGCATGTAATAGATCACATACTACTACTGGATGAATTCTTTTCTTTTTTCTACTGAAGTTATTTTAAAGTCATAACTTTTTTTGCCATCAAATTAAACAAGGAGGTAGGTTTGTGTACAATGCAATTTTCCATACCTGTTTGGCTTTTAGTTGATTATTATTATCTGGAAAAGCATAAATTTGACTTGGGCCCAAGTATATCACACTATTGCTCCATTGTTGGCATATTTTAGCCTTTATGTCTGTGTAATCTACATACTTGTTTTCATTGCAGTGTGATTTGTTTTCTCCTCTATTGTTTTTTGCCTTGAATTATACTTTGATGCCTTATAGTTCACTACCTGTCATTTTTCATTTTTTCTTTTGATATCTTCTTATATAGCTTTCTCTCCGTTTACTTTGAGACTTCTTAGGTCTATCTCAGAATGTGGGATGAGATGAAAGGGTTTAATATATGCAGAATATTTTTAAAAGTACCCAAAACACAAGTGCATGATGATGTTGTTATTTTGTCTCCAGTAAATAAAATTTATTTAAATTTTTCACTTCTTGTGTGAGACTACTGGTTTTTGTTATGGATGTGAGTTGGTTAGCTCATATGTGGAATAAGATTCCTTCAATCTTTATACTTATCTGCCTCTCAGGTTTTTTTTTTTTTTTTTTTTTTTTTTTGGTACTGGGGTTTGAACCCAGAGCCTTGTGCTTGCATGCTCTGCAAAGTGGCACACGCCTGTGCCTCTTAGTTTTTTAGCTGGTTCCATCAGCCACCATAGGAACTAACTCCATGTGGCCATGCTGTTCTGCCCTCCTGAGACTGATGCTCAGTGACCTGAGGTCCTCCCAGATCAGATGAGTTGTTATACCACATGGCATGAAATTGACTTACATTGTGATTTCCAAAGAGCCAGAAAATACAACCTGAAATTTAGGAATAGTAACTCCCCTAGGGGTGAAATTCACTGAGTGGGAAATTGGAAATGGAGAGATGACAAACTTCCCTCTTGATGCTTCCTAATTCACTATTCTAATATTAGGTATTGAAATAGCATTTTTAGAACAGTCCTGTATGGCTGAGATAATAACCATGTAAAACAGTGACTGCTCATGTAATTCACTCATATTTATTGAAATATCTTGATTTCTATCCTAAATCACACAATTTTCATTTCATGGTGAATTTCGGAAACACCTATTACCTCACAAATTGGTAACTCAGTAATATTTCAGCTCATGAGTAGCAGTTTGCATTTATGTCCTTACTGTCCCATTGTTAAGTTACTTCTCTTTAAAAAATACCTAGTATCTTCTCAAAGTAAAATCCTTTTTCTGCAATGGTGGACATGTCTTTTCTCTCTAGTTCAGGAATCTGTATTGCAATTTCCTTATTGGATCTTACCACAGATACCATTCACCATCTTACTTCCCAAGAAAAACTTCAGCCTTGTGAGATGTTTTGGATAATATAGTTCAATCCACAGAGAAATTTATCTCAGACTTTGGACTTGTTACAGAGACTTTTCTCTACTAGAGGCCACTGACAACTAGCAGCCTTCCACAACTTGTGATAAATGAAGCAGAACAATGTTCTCGAGTGCAGTAGATGCTGCCTCTAAAATCCTTAAAATCCTAAAAGTATTGTGCTTATTCCAGAACTTTAGCAAGGAGAATGTATAAAACAGTCCCCTTTATCTTAGATGGTATGTTCCAGAACACCTCAGACCATTCATTCTCCCCAGTTCTAAATCTTCCTAATGTAGTAAGCAAGTCCTTCAATATTTTTAGAGTTTCTCAAGGGGTGTGCTGGTAAATATTTATCAGTTAATTCTTCAGGAGAAAACAAGACAGTGACAACTATAACAATAACAAAAACGTCTTTGCACTTTTTGTGGTACTAGCAACTGGAACACAGAGCCTGGTTCATGCTAGGCAAATGTTCCAGCATTGAGCTGCACACTGCCTTTAGCCCCTTTTTTATTTTTTATTTTGAGGGTCTTGCTAAGTTGTGCATAGGGCACTTGACCTCAAACTCACAATCTTCCTACCTCAGTCTCCCTGAGTCCCTGGGATTACAGGAGAGCACCAAGGCACCTGAGTGTAAAACCCTCTTGATTTTTAGCTGTGTCAATTTTTTCCATTCTCTCTTTATGTTTGATTTCAAAATGTTAATGGTCCACCTCTGAGTATGTCCATGGAAAGAGATATATACACATTTGTATCTCACAAGCTACAAATATCTATTACACTCTGACACATATGAATTACTAGAACACCTAAGGGCTAGGATTTAGCTCAGTTGGTAAAGTGCCTCTCTGTAGTCTCTGCGGTCCCAAATTCCAGCATACCAAAAATGGGAGAATGGCGTGGCAATCCACTCCCTAGGCAATCCCAAATAATCAGCCACTGAAAACCCTATGCAGATTGCTATGAGTTGGACATGACTCTATAGCAGCTAACAACAACAACACCTAAGATACTTGGGGCCTTCTGCTCCTTAGGATAAATACTGTGCTACTGATACCAGATCACATGTGATATTCTATGAGCCATGTATAATGATCACATTGTATGCGATGGATTTTTATAATTCTCTATTGGCTCAGCATTTCTTCTGAATACAAGTTGAATTTTTTCATACAGAGGCAAGGATTTGTCACTCTTAACATTTAGTTTCCAGTGGCCAGAGATCAGAACGTCAAGGCCTCTCTGTCCCCTTTACTTGTATTCCACAGGCGTCTGCTTTCTTCTCTTGCCACTTCCTTTAAAGCGACCACACAGGCATTTGCCTGTGAACGTCAAGTGCTTCACCCTCCATTTCCTTATATACAGCACTAATTACCATGCTTGATTGTAGTGGTCTTCTTTGGAGATTGGAACCTGATGACTGGAAGCAACACAAAGAAGGACCTGGGGGATCCAAAGTCTCAAAGAACTAAGGATGTTTATTAAGAGCATTATCTTGTTTTTATAGGCTGACAGGCTCAAGGTAATCAGTAACTTAGTACAGACAGGGCACATAAAGTGTGTACAAGTGTTACAAATGAAAAGTTTCACATACATCTGTTTTGACACAAATTGACTTCCTTATCCATACCTAAAGTGTTACTTCCTTATCTATACCAGGAATACACAGAATGTCTCAAGGGAACAAACACTCCCTGGACAAAATATATGGCTGTCCCTGGAGCTGCCTTCAGCTCTACCTGCTGTGATTTGCCAATAGCTCTGAGGACCGTCATGCATTGTTCTAGGAAATAGGTCATGTCAGTCCTGAGATCAGATCTAAATGTTCCAGGGCACAGATCAGGTACTCTTCAACCTCCAACACTTGATCTCTGACTGAGTCTTCATTCCTGCCTCACACCATCTGGGGAGGGAGGACTGCCTTATAGATTCATTTTCTCCTACTTGTCCAGGGCCTATAAGAAAAAATCATTTCCTAGTATAGTGGTGTATTGAACTTGGAGCTCTCTTCTGCAGAAATGAGAGCTGCCCCAGGCTGGAGTTTCCTCAGAACACTAGGAAGAACACAAGAGCTGGTCCCTGCCACAGCAATGGTCAGGCAGGCACAGAAAAGGACCACAAGGGTCTCTTCCAGGATAAACAAGTTTCTCATGAGAAGGACCTATAAGTCAGAGTGGGAACCTAAGCATTAGACCATACACTGTGTAAATGAAGTACCATGAAAGGCACACTGCAAATACCCACATCCAGTTCCCACTCAAGCTCCATTAGGGCAAGATTGCTGGCAGCTGTTACCAGGTCCCCACTTTTGCTGGGGCATCTTGAAACACATGTTTTGTAACATCAAAGAAAATCAAGGTCCTTGCACATATATTATAACAGAGGAAAAGAAAATTAATCTGAGTTGTATGTTGAAGACATATTGTTGGCATTATCACATAAAGGCAAACTACTTTTGGCCTTCCTCATGGGTTCTCAAGAAAACATTTTTGACAAATAAATCACTTCATACTAAATACCATAGGTTGTGTTGATCTGATTTAAGCTGTTGTATATCAGACAGGCACAGCAATTTCAACTGAGATGACTACTTTGATAAGTTTAGGTAAACCACCATCATTCTCTGTGATGCATCCAGTTTTTACCAGAGGCCATACAGGTGAACAGAAGGCGATACAATGGTGCCCATGACTTTAAATCATCCAAATCTTCTTTTTCCTTATGCTGACTTCTTATTTTTTATTTTATTACAATTTTACCTGTACATATTTGTGATGCATACATATATATATATATTGCAATGATCAAATATTTTCTATGTGGTTACATTGGTAATTGTTGTATTTTGTATTGATATATTTTATAAATAAAATCAAAACCAGGCACAAAATAACACCTGATGTTTACTGTACTTATGAATGGAAATTACTTGGAAAGAATACCATGCTTCAAAGAAGTGAGTCGTTCAAATGCTTTTGAAATGGTAAAACTAATGAACAAGCTATCTTATGTGTAATTCTTTCATAAATACATTTTTCCAAACAATATCAACTTTGTTCATTGTTGCCATAGCATTCTGAAGATAAATTTTCATTTTTAAAGCTTTTGTCAAACACAAAATGAAAGAATATATCCCAAAGGTCAAAGTTAATGAGTATGCACAAAATTTAACAAACAATGTAAGTAGCAACTAGATCAGAGAAAGAACATTATTAGTGTATCAGAGAACTCTCTATGTGTCCTGTTAGTACCCCAATAAGAGTACCATTGTTATGACTTCTAAGAAGTTATATAAGTTCTGCCTTTTTATCATTGACACAAAGCGAAATGTATATCTTGGAATCTGCCTCCTTTTTCTTCACATTTTGTTTGTCAAACTTCTCCATGTTGTCTCTTTTGCTTGTGGTTGAAGATCATTCATTGTCATTACTGTGTAGTACCCTGTTGTAAGAATATTGCATTTTAGTCATTCTAATAATTTAATAGTCTGCAGCCATAGCACCTGGCATCAGATCCCATCTGACCTTGGAAGCTAAGCAGGGTCAGCCTGATTAGTCCTTGGATGGGAGACTGCCTGGGAATACTAGGTGCTGCAGGCTAGGAAGAAGGATGTGTCAACCCACTCCCAACCCAATCTGCCATTGAAAACCCCATAAATAGCAGAGAAGTACTGACAATAGTGCCAGGGATGCACAGTGTAGGGAAGTGTTTCATTCTCTTGTATATAGGATTGCTATGAGTAGGACCCGGTTCTAGGGAACCTAACAACAACAAAAACTTAATAAGTAACAGTAGAGTAGATGAGTACTTTTTCAGATATTTGTTGCATTTTAAAATAGTACCTTGTGTGGAATGTCTGCTCAAGCCTTTAGCATATTCTTCTCTTATAAATGAATTTATTTTGGATGTAGGTTTTTGTTAGTGCATATATGCAAATAGTTGCTGTATTCTGTAGACAGTTTTTTCACTCCCTTGTACTGATATCTTTTGCCAAATAAGGATTCGATTAAAAGAGAAGATCGATAAATCAATATTTACATCCATTCCATCCTATCCAATTCATTTCTTAAAAAGCTTATTTTATTCATTGGTGCATTCAAGAATGAACATATGATTTTTAGTAGTTTCAAAGGGAAATGTTTTCTTCATTGCCTTTCTATTACCTAAACTATAAGAATCCTTTGCCCAAGGAGGGCCATTGGTGTACTAAACAGTTTTTTGTCAAATAGTTAAATAACTCAGAGGTAGCAATTTTTAGTAAATCACCATATGTTTCATGTTGGAATAGGTAATTTTACAAACATTTCCAAATGTCTCTACTTTAAAATGAAATTTTCATATATTAAAGTCTGTTTTCCCAAGGGATAAGCAAGTTACTATACTTGTTTCCTCTTACATTTTTGGTAAATTAATTGTCAATTCTGTTTTTTGATGGATCAAAATATGTATTATACATGTGCATCAAGACACATACATACATACAGTCTTAAAGTAGTGATTTGCTAAAGGAAAAAAGACAAATAATATTTCAGGTTTGAAGGCTATTTAGGTAACAGTCTGAGTTTGGCAACATTTATTACTGTGATTTGCATGAAGTATGTATAAGGTTGTTAGATTGCCTCCAAGGAAAGCCATTGAATGTAACACTGTTAACTTTTCATATGCATGCACATATAACTATTTTCCAGTTAAAAAATAGGTTGGAAAAGTGTAGGAAGGGACAATTGCAGTTAGTTGTTATGAAAATGGTTTTAGCACAAAGTTTTCAGAAGTATGCTTTAAGAACAGTAATGTACAAAACAAAACAATTTGCCCATAGGTAGGAGTGAGAATAAAACATAATAGAGAAATAGTAATGCCAGTATGATTATGGTATTATCATTTTGCAATTTTAACTAAATAGCCTACGATTTTCTGCTGATTGCACTGAAGTAATTGTACAACTTATTTTGTCTTTGACTTTTTTATGACTAATGATTGACGAACAAAACCCAAATGTTTCTTGGAATTAATTTTCAGATTCAATCCATTCCTTAGTAGACTTTTTTCTATTCTTCTATTGCTTAAATTGGAAATTCAATCTAAATTGAAATATGTTCTCTGATGCATTTGAAATATCTTCCCTTGTCTCCTTTAATTTGCCTCAAGGAATAAGATAAAGTCATAAAAAATGAAGACAAAGGATTTGCAGGAACATTTTTAACATAACATTTATTGTAAATATTAAATAACATTATACTAATACAAAATACAATTGTATGAAAATATCATGAAATCCATTATATTTAATTTTTTAAAAAAGAAAAACAAATAATATTGCAGGTAAATTACAGCTATTTCTTTAATGTATTTCCCATACATTAAAGTAGTTATACCTCCAAATAAAACTATACACACACATGCACACATACATCCATATACATGAATATAAATCAGTTAATCCAAGTGAGATGCATAATTTTCTTGAAATTGTGTCTCAAAATTATATAATACAACTACAAATAGATTATACTAAATATACAGCTTATTTTCTTGTCAAATTCATTCAAATCATTTGGATAAATGAAGCCAGCACTGATCAAGAAGAAGGTAGAGAAGTAAAAGAACAGAAATATCTATAGCTCAGTTTGCAACCCATAGAGAAACGTAACAGAAGTGAAGTGAGGATGTTCTGATGGTGGAGCCCTCTGGATATGAGCAAGCATGTTGGACAAATATCTTCTTTTGTAGAAGATGATAGAACCTCTAATCAACACATCTGTGATTGATCCCCTTGGGAGTAGAACTCCTAACATTCATAATATGTTATTGTCAGGCACCATCTAGTCAGACCCAACTCATAGCCACACTATGTATAACAGAATGAAACATTCCCTGACACTATACCATGCACAGCACTATATCATTGCTTCTCTACTATTTATAGGGTTTTAAATGGCAGATATTTTTCAGGAGTAGGCTACCACATCCTTCTCTCATTTTATATGGTGCTGGGTATTGAGCCCTGGGCCTCAGAACATACAGATCAGGACTCTACCAATTGAGGTGAGTCAGAGCCCATTCATGATATGTTGTTATTGGTTTTAGATATTGCTCAGTCAGGTACCATTCCTAGAGAACCTATGTACAACAGAATTAAACACTCCCTGATTCTGTGCCAGGCAAATGATCTTTTAATGCTTAAGCCCAATGTTGAAGACACTGTCAATCCCTCTAGTTGAGGGCCTTCATTTCTTTCATTGACCTCCCACTCTCCCAAACATAATGTTCTTCTACAGCAATTGGTCCTCCCTGGTTACATGTCCAAAATATTGAAGATGTAGTCTAGCCATCCAGTATTCCAAGGCACACTCTGGTTGCACTTCTTCTAGGACAGATCTGGTGGTTCTTTTGGCAGTCCATGGTATATTCAATATTCATCTCCAGCACCATAATTCAAAAGCATCAGTTCTTTTCTTGTCTCCCTTGTTCAATGTCCAGCTTTCACAACCATATGATGCCACTGAAAAAACCATGGCATGAGTCAGGCACACCTTCATTTTCAATGTGACATCTTTATTTTTCAATACTCTAAAGAGATCTTTTGCCACAGCTTTTCCTAGAGCAATGCTCTTTTGATTTCTTGACTGCTGCTTCCATGCATGTTGATTATAGAGCCAAGCACAACAATATCTTGGACAACCTCAATCTTTTCTCCATTTACTGTGAAGTTGCATACTGACACAGTCATAAGGATTTTTGTTTTGTTGATGTTTAATTGCAACCCATATTGAAGGCTATGATCTCTGAGCTTCATTAGTAAATGTTTTAAATCTTCACTTTCAGCAAGCACAGTTGTGTCATCTGCATAACACAGATTGTTAATGAATCCTCCAATCCTGATACCACATTCTTCCTCATAAAGTCCAGCATCTGGAATTGTTTTCTCAGCATATAAATTTAAGAGATATGGTGAAAGTATACAACCCTGATGCACACCTTCCTCAACTTTAAGCCAGTCATTTTTCTATTCAAACAATTCTCTCCTGGTTCATGTACAGATTCCTCATGAGTACAATTAGGTGCTCTGGTATTCCCATTTTCTAAAGTGTTATCCATAATTTGTTATGATTTACACAGTTAAATGCCTTGGCATAGTCAATAAAACATAGATAGACATTTTTCTGATATTCTCTGCTTTGGGCTAATATCCACCTGACATCAGCAATGATGTCCTTGGTTCCCTGCCCTCTTCTGAATTCTGCTTGATTTTCTGGTAACTCCATATCTATATAGTGCTACAGTCACTTTAGAATGATCTTTAGTAAAATTTGCTTGTGTGTGATATTAACAATATTGTGCAATAGTTTCCATATTCAGTTGGATCCCCTTTTTTGGGAATAGGCATAAATATGGATCACTGTCAGTCACTTGGGCCAGGTATCTGTTTTCCAACTCTGTTGGCATAAAAATGTTAACACCTCCAGTGCTGCATCTATTCGTTGAAACATCTCTATTGGTATCCCATCAGTTCCTGGAACCTTGTGTTTCACCAATTCTTTCAAGGCAGCTTCCACTTCATCTTTCACTACCATTGGTCCCTCTTCATATTCAACCTCTTGAAATGTTTGGTCATCTACCAATTCTTTTTTGTTTAATGACTCCATGTATTCCTTCTAACTTCCTTTTTTTTCTTTTTCTTTTTTTTCTTTTCTTTCTTTTTTTTTTTTTTTTTTTTTTTTTTTTTTTTTTTTTTTTTTTTTTTTTTTTTTTTTTTTTTTTTTTTTTTTTTTTTTTTTTTTTTTTTTTTTTTTTTTTTTTTTTTTTTTTTTTTGTGGTACTGAGAGTTGAACGAGACCATCCCACTTTCATCCTTTGCAAGTGCTTAGACCATTGAGCTGCTGCCTCCGGCCCTTTTTTGTTTTTTGTTTTTTTTACTTTTTGAGACAGGGTCTCACTAAATTATGCAGACTGCCTCTGGTTTTGAACTTGTGATCCTCCTGCCTCTGCCTCCCAAGCTGCTGGGATTACAGGCATGTGCTACCATGCCTGGCTCTACTTTTGATGCTTCCTGTATCATTTAATATTTTCCCTATAGAATCTTTCCTATTTCCACTTGAGGCTTGAATTTTTTTCTTCACTTCCTTAAGCTTGAGAAACACAGAGTGTGTTCTTCCCTTTTGGTTTTCTACCTCCAGCTCTTTGAACATGTCATTATAATATTTGTTTTTGTCTTCTCAAGGTCCCTTTTGAAATCTTCGGTTTAGATCCATAACTTCATCATGTATTCCTTTTACTTTAACTGTTTGACTTCAAGGGCAAGTTCCATTGTCTCTTTTGACATGTAATATGGTCTTTTCTTTTTTTCTTGTCTTTTTAATAAACTTTTGCTTTCTTCTTGAATGATATCTTTTGTGTCATGCCACAACTCGTCTGGTCTCCTATCATTTGTTTCTAATGTGCTAAACCTATTCTTGAGGTGGTTTCTGAACTTGGGTGGGATATACTCAAGGTCATATATCGGCTCTTGTACACATGTTCTAATTTCCTTCAGCTTCAGGTTGAACTTGCATATTAGAAGGTGATGGTCTGATCCACAATCAACACCTGGTCTTGTTTTGACATTTGATATAGAGCTTTTCCATTGTCTCTTTCCACATATGTAGTTGATTTGATTCCTGTATGTTCCATCTGGTGAAGTCCATGTGTACAGTCACCGTTTATGTTGTTGAAAAAATGTATTTGCAATGAAAATTTCATTGTTCTGTCAAAATTCTATCATGAGATCTCCCACATCATTTCTGTCACCAAGACCATATTTTCCAACTAGTGAGCCTTCATCTTTGTTTCTAAACTTGCATTCCAGTCACCAGTAATTATCAGTATGTCCTGATTGCATGTGTGATCTATTTCAGATTGCAGAAGCTGGTAGAAATCTTCCCTCTCTTCATTTGTGGCCTTAGTGGTGGGTGCATAAGTTTGAATATTAGTCATACTAACTGGCCTTCCTTGCAGACGTATGGATATTATTTTATAACTGACAACATTGTATTTCAGGACTGATCTTGAGATGTCTTTTTTGATGATGAATGCAACCGCATTCTTCTTTAGTTTGTCATTCCCAGCATAGCAGATCATATGATTACCTGACTCAAAATGGTCCATGCCTGCCCATTTTAGTTCACTGATGCCTAGAATGTCAATGTTTATGTGATCCATTTCTCTTTTAATGATTTCCAATTTTCCTAGATTCATACTATGTACATTCCATGTTCCAATTAGTAATGGATGTTTACAGTTGTTTTTCCTCCTTTTGAGTCATGACACATCAGCAAGTGGAATTCGCTGGGGCTTAACTCCATTTCTATCATTAAGGTAGATTGTACTTTGAAGAAGCAACTCATCAGCTGGGCGTGGTGGCACACGCCTGTAATCCCAGCGGCTCGGGAGGCGGAGGCAGAAGGATCGCAAGTTCGAGACCAGAGGCAGTCCGTGTAATTTAGCGAGACCCTGTCTCAAAAAGTAAAAAATGGGCTGGGGGCACAGCTCAGTGGTCTAGCACTTGCAAAGCATGCAGGTTGTGAGGCCTTGGGTTCAACCCCCAGTACCACAAAAAAAAAAAAAAAAAAAAAAGAAGCAACTCATCCTCAGTGGTCTTTTGAGTGCCTTCCAAGAAGGTGGTCATTTTCCACCACTATGTCTAACAGTGTTTCTCTGCTATCCATAGGGTTTTCAATATTTTGGAGTGGGCTGCCAAGTGCTATTCTTTGTTTGTTCTAGTCTTGAAGCTCCAGTGAAACCTGTCCACCCTGGGTGACCCTACTGATATCTGTAATACTTGTAGCTTTCAAGATCACTGCAACACACAAGCGTCCACAGTATAGCAACTGACAAACATGTGATGTCTTCACAATATAATAGGTGTTCATTTACCAGATAATTCTTGAGTGCTATGTTCTGAATGCTTAAGTCTATCCAAAATTCATATATTGAAATCCTCTTTCCAAAGTTTATAGTATAATTAAGTGGATCCTTTGAGAGGTGATTAGACCACTGGGACAGAGCCTTGTGAATATGATTAGTGCCCTTATGCAAGAATCCAGAGAGAGACATTCCCTCCTTTCACCATATGAGGTTAGAGTGAGAAGCTGGCTATGTATGAGGAAATGGACCCTCATCGGAAACTGAATCTCCTAAACCTTGATTTTGGACTTCACAGTCTCAGAACTATGAGACATAATTTTGCTTTTATAAATCACCCAGTTTCTGCTGTTTTGTTACAGCAGCCTGAACAGATAAGACATTAAGCACATATTGTGAGCAAGTACCAGAAAAATAAATCTGTCTAGATATTCTCATAACGACTCTCATTTTGGATTTTTATAAGTTTAAATTATTTGATCCTGTATACTCAAACCAGAAATCCGAGACCAAGAAAGTCATTCCCATAAATCTGCAGAATTCTACGTCCTTTGCAATGGAAAATCTGTTAATGTCACTAGTTTATCAGGAAGAGTCTTCCTTCCCAATGAAGGTATAAATGTTTTACAGATGCCAGAGCCAGTTTACCCAAGAGGACTCTAAGAATAGGCTCCAGGTGCAGATTTATTCCTCAACTGTGGTCTTGCCATACCCTTATCAAATTAGAACCATTCTCAATGTGATACTCTAGGCATGATCTCAGATTCATGATTAATTTTTCCACTTATAACTTAGTAAGAGGAAAGCAAATTTTACTTCATGCATGCAAATGCATATATTTTCATAAAGAATACAAAAACTCCAAAGGAGTATTTACTTCTGAATTATGAGAGATAAATGAGACTGGTAAAGTGAGGGTTAGTTAGACAAAGATGAAGAAGAAAACAAAGTTATTTATATACACAAAAGAAAAGAGAACAATAAATTAAATCAACAACATTGCAAACAAACACAATTTAATTACATTCATTAGTTCATTGACTCAGATAGAATTAATTATTTCTTTTTCTGAGTCATAGGCCATCTCTCCGGTGTTAATAATGTTTTCTGCCTTGGATTTTAAAAAAGACCTAGATGTCCTGAGTCAGTGTTCTGGTACAGTATGACAGTTGTCTTAATGATGTTAGCTTGTTGAGCTCCAAAGCCTATAATCATGTGTTCCTTTAGGCATCAATAGTTAAAAGTCTTGCTGTATTGCTTTCCTGAGATGGTGAGCACAGCTTCCTTTGTTGCAGAAAAAAATTTCTCAGTAACTGAGCTTTTATCAATCATAAGATGAAAACATAAAACACCTGTAGATAACATTGAATGGCTGTGCTTAATTTGTTACAGGAATCAATTCTACCAGTTTAGAGAGGATAAATGTGTTTTATCATAGTATAATGAATAATCCTTTCATGAGAATTTTATCATTGTCACTTCTGAGAACATATTAGGGATAGAGAGGGCATTGACAAATCATGAGGGCTTTCAAATTCATTTACTAAACTGTACAATTTCTGGAATATTTATGTTATTCACAAATTACTCATATAAAATCATTCTTTGGTTTGAAATCCTTTTTCATGTAGCAGCATTTATAATGGTATAAAGCCAGTCAAGAAATATAGAGCATATGAAATGAATCTAATTTTTCTCACATTTCCCTCTTGATAAGGTGGAAAAGATCCTTTGTTATTCTCCAGAAATCCTCTGAAAAACCTAAACTGGATTTAGTTTTAAAGACATGCAATTTTCTCCCTACTAAGTTTAGAGTCTGGTTTGGTGGAAGACAAAATACAAAAGATTAGCAGAGAATTTTGGCTATTTCATTAAAATAGTTTTATGGATGCCAAAGGAGAATTAATCAATATGGCAAGATAATATTTTCAATAAACATGGGGAAATAAAATCATTGTTTCAAAACTATGCTACTTCAGATATGAAAAAATATTTCTTCATTGTTTAAGACTCAAGGACAGTGCTGGGCATGCTGTGATCCCAGGTACTCAGTAGGCTGAGGCAGAAGGATCATGAGTTCAAGGCCAGAGACAGCCTGCTCAAGACTCTAACTCAAGATAAAAAATGAAAAAGGGGTTGAAGATACAGATCAGCTTACCTAGTACACTTTAGGCCCTAAATTCAATCCTAGTACTGAAAACAAAACAAAACAAAACAAAACAAAAAGCCTAAACCTCAAGAACACGATGAAGTCATAACAAAGCACAGAGAATTATTTGGTTATTTTGATGAACATGAAAACTCAGCTGCCTGGGCACACCATTTAACTACTTCTGGTTAGTAAAATACTAGATACTTCTATTGTCACTTAAATTGACATTAAAATTCTGTTCTGCATCTATAGTGTGTGTCCATGAAAAATTCATAATCTTTTAGACTCGTTTAAAAATATTTTATTGATAGAGCCATCAAAATAAAAACTTCCCAGGTTTTTCATGCATTTTGTTACTTCATTTTAGATTCAGAATTTGCAAAGAGATTATTTCCTAGGTAAATGAAATTAACTTCTCTGTAACTTTGTAAACTTGCTACATTCACATGTCCTCTTATAGTTGACTTTTGAATTCTGAAGTGAACTGACAAGCTTACTTTAAAGCCAAGCCATCTCTAGGTCTCAAACTCAAGAATTTATACACAGAATTTTTTCTCATGCCACTAGAATTATTAGCATATTCCCAAACATCAATATTAATTACAACTTTTAGTCAATATGACTTTAATTACACAGAGAAAACTAGAAGGTGAGTGATTAGTTGCTGTCAATATCAATCATATTGGAAGATAGTAAAGGCTCATAAGCATATTAAAATCATCTACTAATAATCTCGGGGCTGAGATTTAGCTCAGTTGGTAGAGCGCTGCGCTGCAGTCTCTGAGGTCCTGAGTTCAATTCCCAGCACCGCAAAAATGGGAGAAGGGCCTGGCAATCCACTCCCAAGGCAATCCCGAAGCACTCAGCCGTTGAAAACCCTATGAGGGTCGCTATGAGTCGGATACCGACTTGACGGCACCTAACAACAACAACAACAACTAATAATCTCATCAATTTTTCTTATTCTTAAAGCAGCTAAATGGAGATGTTCACTAGCTTGATCAAGTATAGCCATTCTGGAATATACTGAAGATACAAATGAAGGAATATGAATATATATATGCCTATGTGCTATAGTTTGAAAGTGTTCCCCAAAAGTTGTTTGGAAACTCAATCTTACATGCAGTAGTATGTTGAAGGTGGGATATTTTAAACGTAATTGAGATATTAGGCCTCTGCTCTGGTTAAAGGATTGTGGAATGTCTGTGGATTGATGGATTGGGGGATTGGTGGATTAAGGGATTGAGTCATTTTGAGAATATCTTTATCATAAAAACAAGCTCTCTCTGGTTCACTTGTCTGGTTTACTTGCTGTGTCACCATATGATGCCCTCTACCACATTATGGTGCAGAAGAAAGCCCTCACCAGGTGATGACACTATACTATTGTACTTCACAGACTCCAAAACTATTAACTAAACCTTTGTTTTTTATAATTTACCCCAGTATGTAGTATTCATATACAGAAACAGAAAACAAAGACATCTTTATGTATATACATGCATATATATATATATATATATATATACATATATATGTATTAACTGCATGCATATATGTATATGCAATTAAAATTTCAGTATTCTATCTTATTTTTTATTGGAAATTTTTAATGTACACTTTAATGTGATTCATAGTGACCTTTCCATATGTGCATTTTGTTGTACATTATACACAAAAGTTCCCCCTTACCCTCTTGGGCACTTCCTTCCCTTGTCCCACACCCCACCAAAGACTTTTCTTCCATTTGCTTGTCTTTTTATGGAAATATTTTTCTATATATCCTTGGGTTCCAGTTCTATTTAAGATGGAAACTTTTTCTGTAGTGAACTTTCTTTTTACATTGTCAGAACTATTACATGAATTTTCTAGTCCATCTATAATAATACCATTCTTAGCTTTCTTTTATTATGTTCTGACCCCTGTATAAGATTTTTTCCTTCTTATAATTTTGATTCAGTTCCCACATATGAGTTAGAACATGTGGTATTTCACTTTCTGAGCTTGTGTTCATTCACTTAAAATAATTTTCTCCAAATCCATCCATTTTGCTGCAAATGGCATCATTTCTTTTTTTTTTTTTTTTGATTGCTGAGTAGTATTCCATTGTGTATAGGTACTATAGTTATTTTATCCATTCTTCTTTTGAAGGGCACTTTGGTTGATTCCATATCCTTGCTATTGTGAAAAGTGCTACATTGAATATGGAGATGCAGATGTCTCTGTGGTATGATGACACATCTCACTTTGGGTAAATCGCCAATAGTGTTACAGCTGGGTCATACAGTAGATCTACTTTTAGTTTTTTAAGATGCCTCCATATTGATTTCCACAGTGGTTGGACCAATTTACAGCTCCACCAGCAGTGTAAGAGTGTTCCCTTTTTGCAGCAACCTCACCAGCATTTGTTGTTATTTGTTTTATTGATCTTAGCCATTCTTACTGGTGTAAAGTGAAATGTCAGAGTTGTTTTGATTTGCATTTCCCTAATGGCTAGGGATATTGAGCATTTTTTCACGTGTTTCATGGCTTTTTGGACCTCTTCATTTGGGAACTGTCTACTCAGTTCCTTTGTCCATTTGTGTATTGGGTTATTTTCTTGAGAATTTTTTTCTTATGTTCTTTATAAATTCTCGTAATTAGACCTCTGTCTGATGTACAGGATGCAAAAATTTTTTCCCATTCAGTGGGGATTTCCTTGACTCTGTTAATTGTTTCTTTTGCTGTACAGAAGCTTTTTAATTTCAGGTAATCCCATTTATTTATTCTTGTTGTAATTTCTTGAGCAATTGGAGTCCTATTAAGGAAATACTTTCCTATGCCTGTGTGATGGAATGTATCGCCTATCTTGTCTTCTATTAGTTTTAAAGTTTCTGGTTTTATGTTGAGGTCTTTTATCCATTTTGAGTTAACTCTCACACATATTGAGAGATGCGGGTTGCTTTTTTTTTTTTTTTTTTTTTTTTTTTTTTTTTTTTTTTTTTTTTTTTTTTTTTTTTTTTTTTTTTTTTTTTTTTTTTTTTTTTTCTGCATGTGGATGTCCATGTTTCCCATCACCATTTATTGAAAAGGCTATCCTTTTTCCAATTCACTTGCTTTGCTCCTTTGTCAAAAATAAGGTGGCTATAGGTGTGCTGAGGTGTTTCTGGGGCTTCTGTTCCACATGTCTTCAGGCCTATTTTTTTGCCAATACCAAGCTGTTTTTGCTACCACTGCCCTATAACATAGCTTGAAGTCAGGGATTGTGATTCCACCTGCATTAGTTTTGCAGCTTAAGAGTGTTTTGCCTGTACATGGTCTTTTTTGATTTCATATGATTTTTTATTGTTTTTTCTATTTCTGTAAAGTCAGTTAGTGGAATTTTAATGGGGATTGCATTAAATCTATAGATTGCTTTTAGTAGGGTAGTCATTTTTATAATATTAATTCTCCCTTTCCAGCAGCAGGGAAGGTCCTTCCATTTTTCAGTGTCCTTCTCTATTTCTTTCTCTCATGTTCTGAAATTTTCCTTGTAGAGCTCCGAAGGGTCTTTGGTAGATTGATTCCAAGGTATTTAATTTTCTGGTGGGCTATCATGAAAGATATTTTTTTCTGAAATTTCCTTCTCTTCCTGTTTACAGTTGGTGTAAAGGAAAGCTATTGATTTTTGTGTGTTGATTTTATATCCTGCCACTTTGCTGAAGGGGTTGATTAGATCAATGGTTTTCTGAATGAGGTTTTGGGGTCTTTTAGGTATAGAATCTTGTTGTTATTGTTGTTGTTGTTGTTGTTGTTGTTGTTGTTGTTAGGTGCTGTCAAGTTGTGTCTGATTCATAGCGACTCTTATAGGGTTTTTAATGGCTGACTGTTTTGGGATTGCCTTGGGAGTGGATTGCCAGGTCCTTCTGCCATTTTTGCAGTGCTGGGAATTGAACTGAGGACCCAGAGACTGCAGAGCAGTGCTCTACCAACTGAGCTAAATCCCAGCCCCATAGAATCTTATCATCTGCAAATAAGGATAATTTGACCTCTTCATTGCCAATATGTATCCCTTTAATTTCTTTCTTGGAAATTTATTGATTTCCATATGTTGAACCAGCCTTCCATTTGCAGAATAAATCCCACTTGGTCATGGTGAATAATCTTTTTAATATGTTGCTGATTTCTGTTTTCTGGGAGTTTGTTAAAGATTTTCACATCTATATTCATAAGAGATATGGGTCTATAATTCTCTATCTTAGGTGAATCTTTTCTTGGTTTAGGTATCAGGGTGATGGTAGCTTCATAGAATGAATTGGGGGGTGTTCCCTCCTTTTCTATTTTTTTGGAATAATTTGAGGAAGACAAGCATTATATCTTCTTTCAAAGTTTGGTAAAATTCTGATGTGAACCCATCAGGACCTGGGCTCTTCTTTGTTGGGAGACTTTTTATGACCTTGTCTATTTCTGTATATGTAATGGGCTTGTTTAGGTCACTTATGTCTTCTAGGGCTGGCTTTGGTAAGTCATATGTGCTTATAAATTTATCCATTTCTTCTGTATTTTCATATTTGGGGAATACAATTTCTCATAGTAATCCCTGATGATTTTCTGTATTTCATTGTAGTTGGTGGTTATGGGCCCATTTTCCTTCTTAATCCCTACTATGTTAGTTTTTTTCCTTTTTCTTTCTGATGAGATTGGCCAGAGGAGTGTCTATTTTATTAATCTTTTCAAAGAACCAGCTCTTAGTCTTATTAATTTTTTGAATTATCTTTTTAGATTTTAATTGAGATATATCTCCATTTATGTTTGTAATTTCTTTTTGAATGCTCTTTTTAGGATTGATTTGTTGTTGGATTTCTAATGTCTTAAGGTGCGTCATGGGCTGGGATTTAGCTCAGTTGGTAGAGCGCTGCACTGCAGTCTCTGAGGTCCCGAGTTTGATTCCCAGCACCGCAAATATGGGAAAAGGGCCTGGCAATCCACTCCCAAGGCAATCCCGAAACAGTCAGCCATTGAAAACCCTTTGAGGGTCGCTATGAGTTGGATACTGACTTGATGGCACCTGACAACAACAACAAGGTGCATCATTTGGTCATTTTTTGCTCTTCTTTGCCTTGTTGATGAAGGCACTTCATACTACAAACTTCCCTCTTAAATCTGCCTTTGCTGTACCCCATATATTTTTGCAGGATATGTTTTCATCATCATTTGATTGCAGGCATTTTTTAAATTCCATTTTGATTTCATCAACAACCCATTGGTCATTCAGCAGTGTATTATTTAGTGTCCATGGGTTTGTAATATTTCTGGAATTGTTCTTGCTCTTGAGCTCCAATTTTATTCTATTGTGATCTGATAAGGAACAGGGATAATTTTTACTCTTTTATATTTGTTGAAGGAATTCTTATGGACTAGCATATGATCTATCTTAGAAAACGTTCCATGTCAAGCTGAGAAGAATGTGTATTCCTCATCATGTGGATGAAATATTCTCTATATATCTGTGAGATCCACTGGTTTAGGGTGGAAATTAGATTGATGTTTCTCTGTGGATTTTTCCTTTTGATAACCTGTTTCTTGACAAAAGTGGGGTATTGAAGTCTCCCATTATTATTGTTTCTGGTCCAATAAAGTTCTTTATATTCTGTAAAGTTTGTCTTATAAAGCTAGGTGCCCCGGTGTTTGGGGCTTAAATATTTAGGAGTGTTATTGGTTCCTGATTGATTTTTCCTTTTACTAAAATGTAGTGACCTTTGCTGTCTCTTCCAATGAGTTTTGGATTAAAATTTAATCCATTTGATATTAGAATTGCAACAGCTGCCTTTTGTTGTTGTTGTTGTTCCCTCCCTGCTTGGTATATTGTTTTCAAGCCCTAAGTTCTCATTCTATTGCAGTCTGAGTTAGATGAGTTTCTTGAATACTACATACTTAAGGTTTATGTTTTTTGATCCAATTAGCTAGTCTCTGTCCCTTAATTGGTGAGTTAAGACCATTTACATTAATAATGATTATTGAGTAGTATCTATTGTTATGCATCCAATCATTACATGTTACTGATTTATGAATTACGATTGTTTTGTTCCTTTCTTGGATTGCACTCATCTCAGCTAACCAAGTGTTTGGTTTCCTATATAGGTTTGTCTTATCTCTCTTGGATGTTGTAATTGATTTACAATCCTCTGTAGGGCTGGTTTGGTGGACACAAATCATTTGTATGTTCCAATATCAAGGAATTTCATATACTCCTTTTCTATTTTCAAAGGTAATTTTGCTGGATATAGTGTTCTTGGTTGGAAATTGTTCTTTTATAGCATGTGAATTACCTGTGTCCAAGCCTTTCTAGCTTTCTGGAGAAGTCTCTGGTAATTTTTTAGGTTTTCCTTTAAAAGTAATTTGGGGTTACTGCCTTGCTGCTTTCAGGATAGCCTCCCTGGTTTCTAATGAAAACATTTGAGCTATGATATGTCTTGGGGATGACCTATTTTGATCTACTCTGGATAGGGTCCTGAATGTTTCAGTTGTGTATGTATCCATATCCTGGATTATCTCTGGGAAGTTTTTCTTGAGGATATCATATACTAGATTTTCTAGACTTCTGGTAGAAGTTTCCTCTCCTTCAGGGGCTCTCTGAATTCTTAAGTTTCATTTTTTCATTCTGTCTGAGATTTCCTGGAAATCTTTTTAAAATTTCTCCATCATTGTCTCCATTTCTGACTGTATATATTTAATTTCTTGGATGGCATCTTCAGAAATGGAGATCCTTAGTTCAGATTCATCCAGTCTCAATGAAAATGATTCTTTTGCAGATTTTAATTCATTTAGTTTAGTTTGCATGTCAATGATCATTGCTTGATTTTTCCTGATCATTTCTAGCTGGGAGGATAGAACAGAATCCAGGTGAGATATCTTCTTTTCAAGGATTTCAATGGTGGTGGTTGTATTCATTTTGATTTCTCTTAGCATATTTATAATGATAACTCTGAATTCCAATTCAGAGATCTCTAGGAGTTGAGATTCATTGGAGGAATTTGTTGGGGGGCTTTGGTCTATGGGGTCTTCTGATCCAGCTGGCCCCTTTGTGTTTCTTGTAGGTTTACTTTGTTTGCCCATAATATGGTCTGGGAAATAGATTTTGTTTCTCCTAAGTGTGCAGAACTTTTCCCTCTGTTATTTCTTTGAGTTTGTGTGGTGATGAATCTCTGGTGCTATATTTTTGCTCCTCAGTCCCATATTTTACAGCTTCCAAACCTTGGACAAGGATCCATTGCAGACTCAAAATTTAGTTCTGTCCCATTCAGATTCCCTCTGATCCCTGAGATCCCAGACACTAGGTTGTCTACTGGGTGTGATGCACTTCCTTGGTTGTCTAGTCTATGGGGCTCTTACTCTAGTTCACCAGCCCTACTTGACTCTTAATGGGCTTAGTTGTTAGTCAGATCTCATGGGTTCAGTGGACCATCAGCTCATGGCACTCTTATCTTTGTCCTGTACTCTCCACTCCTCAGTTTCCCATTCTCTGACTCACTATTCTGAAGTGGCTGGTGGCTATGGAGGCAATAGATTCTGTTTCTCTTCTGGGGGGTGGGAAGGGAGAGGATATGGTGACAGAAGAAGGAGAAAGAGGAGAGAGAGAATGGAGACTAATAGAAATTAAAGTCAAAATTAAATTAAGGTTAAAATTTGAGGGTAAAATAATTAACTAAAACAAAAACACATATATAGCATAAGAAAAAGAGGAGAACAGAAAAAAGAAGAGGACAAAAGAAGAAAGAGAGAAAAAAAGAAAAGCCACACATGCATACACACTCCTACACCAAAAAATAAAACAACAACAACAACAACAATAATAATAATGATGAAAAATAAGTAAAATAAAATTTAAAAATAATACACACATACACAAAAACATTTGTATGCTCTCACAAGTGGTATCTGAACTGTGAAGACAGTAAGGATGAAGTGAACACTGCAGAACTCAGGCTGGCAGAGTTTTTTGTGCAATCTGCCACAGTGTTAAATCTTCTGAAAATGGGCTATCTGATGACTTTGCTGTAGGAAAGGAACTATTTCTGGTCAGCTTTTTTTGTTTATTTATTATTGTTAGAAGCAGGTTGTGTTAGTGGGCGGGGTTACTGCATAACTTTCCCTCTGCCTAGTGAGTATTGCAAGTAGCCCACAATGCCCCTGTTTAAACGGGACACTGAGTACCCATAGAGTCTGTCCTGTGAACTATTCTGTCTCTGTTGTAATTTTAGAGAGGCAGTGGAACCTCTGGGGGCCTTCCTAGAGTTCTCCCTTCCCCACAGAGTGGTGTCAATTCCCCAAATCAGAGATCTCCACCCCAAAGCCTATGCATAGAGGGAATATGGCTTCTTTAGTGGGTGTTTAATGCAGGGCTTTCCATCCACTTGGGAATCCACGTGGGAGATCCAAATCCTGTTGTGGTCCCGCCACTTCCCCCTGCCCCGCAGCAGGCAGGATGATATCCGAGCACCTCTCAGTGAATCTCCAGCCAGTCTGGCCCTGTGTGGCAGTCATGCTCAAAACTACCCTGAGACAAAGTACACCCCTGTGTGCAGCTTGCAGGACAATGGTTGTGCTCTGTCCACGTGGGACTCAGTTGCTTCTGCAGACCCTATCCTATTCCATGGTGCAGTGGGACGATATTGAGTCTCCTCTGGTGGATCTGGGGTCCAAGTGCACGTGTGCCCATGTGTCTGTGAAAGTCGCACCCATGTAACTGCCCAACCACAATAGGAGGGAGGGAGCCATATCTCGGCTCTGGGCACATTCTGCTGGTGCACATTCCCCAGCCCCTTCTGCGTTCACGCCCCACACACATTTCAGGGTGGATGGGATGATAAAGTATCACCTCTGGTGGATCTGATGCCTACACTCCTGTGTGAGGATCCTGCACTAGCCCAGAGACTCCAGCTGTGTAGTGGGCACTGCTAGGGATGGCAACTCCATGTACCACTTCAGATTGACTCACCCGGAGCTTGCAGTCTGTGTCCTGTGGATAGGGTATTGATGTGATACCAAGGCTGTACTCCATGTAGGGTCCAGGTAAGCATGGGTGTGGGAGTGAAGTCTTCTCTGAGTCTCAGGGATCCAATATGCGGTCTGTGAAATGGTGACTCAGCTGCTGCCCTTTGTGTAGGTCTTCTGGACCTAGATCCACAATTTCGTTGCTCATCTGGTTCCCTGCACTGTCTCCCAATCTAAACTATCACTTGCCACAGCCATTTCTAACAATATTGTCTGACAAGGTCCGGATATGGGGAAGAGGGGTTCAAGGAACTCATCTTCCAAGAAATGGATAGGGATGGAGAAAAGGAATATGTGCTTTTTGCTTTCTAGAAATAGGATTACTGCTTCTAATTATTATGAACATAATTACTTCATGTTTAGGACTAACACTCATACCTAATATTGCATTAAACTCTAATGAAACAAATGCTGAAAGAATGACACGACTGGGGGAATTTGTAAATGAATTAGAAGTGATGACCACCAATTATAAGAATTATGTGGATACTATTCTAGTTAAAGCTGATCAGCAATTTCCACCCTGGAACTCAAGTGTTAAGTAATTTATGCTTCAGCTGCAGCAGGCTGAGTTGTTAGCCCCTACTTGGACTGAAGTGGCCCCACCTATGATAGCTAAGGTTTACAAAGAAAGTATAGAACAATGAAAAGAATACACAGGCCTGTTCCCACAGCACAAAAGCCTCCTTGAGGTGCTTACCTGGAGGTGCTTATCTGTCCAAAGGCCATCCTTGGCTCCCAGCTGGGGAAAAGAGTGGATACACAGTATGGGGGGTGCTTATCTACAGATCTTGGTTCCCAGTTAGAGAAAAAGAGTAGAGGCTGTTGTTCAATAAGGATAGAATTCAAATACCCTATTATAGCTTATCATTTGTGAAAAGCCTGAGAAGAAAGAGACCTTCCAAGTGTTTGGTGTCTGGAGATAGTAAAGTTTGTGTTTTGAACTATGGGTTGTTATGAATAACAGGTGCTTGTGAAACTTTATTCCATGAATAACTGAATGTGCTACTCTTACTGCTTGCATGACCTAAGCCTAAAAATATTGTATAAAACATTGAGCTACCCAAAAAATAAATGGGACAGATCCACACTGCCTCCGAGCTACTGTGTCTGTTACCCATTGCCAACTCCTCATCTGCTTTCAGGAACCCCTGGATTCTACGCTGCAGCTGGACTGTGGCGATCACTGTTTCTATCTAGTCAATGTGAGCTCGAAACCATTAATCAAGGCTTCCCTCTACTCTGGGACAGAAGGTGTGTGCTATCTGTTTGCCATCTTCTCTCTGTGCCATATTCTATCTTATTTATCATCAGATATCTTGTTGTTAGGTGTCATCCAGTTGGATATGATTCATAGTGAATCTATGGACAACAGAATGAAACACTTCCTGATTCTGTGCCAGGCACATGATCTTTTTTATGTTTAAGACCATTGTTGTGGACACTGCATTAATCCTTCTAGCTAAGGGTCTTCTTTGTTATCATTGACCTGTCACTCTTCCTAACATGATTTTCTACTCAAGAGACTGGTCTTTCCTAAAAATAAGCCCAAATATATAAGATACAGTCCAACCATCCTTGCTTCCAAAGAGCACTCTGGTTGCACTTCCTCTAGAGAAGATCTGTTGGTTCTTTTGGCAATCTATGATATATTCAATATTTATCTCTAGCACCATAATTCAAAAACATCAATTCTTCTCCTGTCTCCCTTATTCACTGTCAAGCTTTAACAACCATGAGGCAACAGAAAATACCATAGCATGAGTAAGACACACCTTCATCTTCAATGTGACATCTTTAATTTTTAACACGTTAAAGAGGTCTTTTGCAATAGCTTTTCCTGATGCAATTAATCTTTTGATTTCTTGACTGCTGTTTCCATGAGTGTTGATTAGAGAACAAAGCAAAGCAAAATCCTTGACAACTTCAATCTTTTCTCAGTTTATCATGAAGTTGCATACTGATCCAGTTGTAAGGATTTTTGTTTTGTTGATGTTGAGGTACAATCTATACTAAAGTCTGTGTTCTTTGATCTTCATCAGTTATTTTTTCAAATCTTCACTTTCAGAAAGCATAGCTGTGTCATCTGCATAATATAGGTTGTTAATGAATCATCTTCCACTCATGTTTCCATGTACTTCTTCATAAAGTCCAGCTTCTTGGATTATTTGCTCAGCGTAGAGATCAAAGAGATATCACGAAAGAATATAGCCCTTACACATGCCTTTTGACTTTAAATCAGGCAATGTTTCCTTGTTCTGTTCAAATGACTGTCTCCTGGTCCATGTACAGAATCCTCATGAATACAATTAAGTACTCGGGAATTACCATTCTTTACAGTGTTATCCATAATTTGTTATGATGCACACAGTCAATTGCTTAAAATATAGAGAGACATCTTTTTGGTATTCTCTGCTTTTAGCTAATATCCATCTAACATCATCAATGATGTTCCTGGTTCCCCACCCTCTTCTGAATTGTTGGTCATCTATCAATTCTTTTTGTTATGTTGATTCCGTGTATTCCCTGCACCTTCTTTTGATGTTTCCTTTGTTGTTTAATATTTTCCCTGTAGATTGCTTCACTATTGCCACTTGAGGCTTGAAATTTTTCTTCAATTCCTAAAGCTTGAGAAAAACAGAATGTGTTCTTTCCTTTTGGTTTCCTATCTCCAGTTTTTTGCACTTATATTATTTGATTTTGTCCTCTAGAGATTTCCTTTGAAATCTTGGGTTTATTATTTCATCATGTCTTTGTTTTACTTTAGCTGTTCAACATTCAAGGGCAAGTGTCAGAGTCTCTTCGACATGTAATTTGTTCTTGTCTTTTTAATAACTGTTTGCTTTACTCATGAATGATATCTTTGATACTCTGCCATAACTCATCTGGTTTTTTGATCACTTATGTCTAACATATCAAATCTGTTCTTGAGATGGTCTCTGATCTCAGGTGGGATTACTCAAGGTCATACCTTGGTTCTCATATATTTGTTTTAATTTTCTTGATTTTCTATTTGAACGTGCATATGAACAGTTGATGGTCTGATCTATAATCTGCACCTGGTATTGTTCTGTTTTTGATATTGGGCTTTTTTATCAACCTTTTCCACAAATAGAGTCAATTTTGTTTCTCTATATTCCCTCCAGTGAATTCCATGTGTATATTCACCATTTATGTTGGTGATAAAATATATTTGCAAGAAAAGGTCATTGGTCTCACAAAATTCTATCATGTCATCTCCAGCATTGTTTCTTGCCACAGTCCAGCTGCCGCAGGATCCAGGGGTCCAGAAGGTTGGGTAGAGAGTCAGCGATGGGAGACAGAAACACAACAACTCAGAGGCAGTGTGATTCTGTTCCATTTATTGAACAACGGTCAAGAGTTTTTATACTTTATTTTTTAGCTAACAATTATGCTTTCTGGTTACAAGAGTAGAATGTGTTAAGAGTCACACAGGTGAATGGTTATGATAAAACAGCAGTTTCCTTAGAATGGTCAGCATGAACTTTTGATTGTCTTGGGTTAATCACCCAGGTGTTTTATTTTAAGCAAGAGCTAGACAATCTACTTCAAGAACTTAAAATCTAAGAGCTATCATTTTAAGTGGACAACATTTTTTTATAATATCTATTGATACCCCACAGAATGGCTTTTTTTTCCTTGGACTTAATGCACCATGGTGTTCCTGATCTTGCTAAGCATTCCATGAATGACAAACTGTTGTATGGAACATGTACTTCATCCTTATTCACCATCCTGATACCATCTTCATTATATGTTCCAGTGTATGGCAGGGGAGGATCAGGTACTCTCTACATACCTTGGCCCCAAGGTGGATACCATAATCTTCCTCTAATCAGATAAGCGACATAAGGAGGCCCTTGTACCATGGGAACAGGCCTATGTATTCTTTTGGATTGTTGCACTACTTTCTTTAGATAATACAGGTAGGGGCACTTCAGTCCAGGTGGGGGCTAGTAACTCAGCTTGCAGTAATTGAAGCATAAATTGCTTAAGACTTGAATTCCTGGGTGGAAATTATTGACCAGCTTTAACTAGAATATTGTTCACACAACCCTTACAACTGGTGGTCATTACCTCTGATTCATTTATAAGTTCCCGCAGTCATGCCATTCTTTCAACTTCTGTTTCATTGGAATTTAATACATTATAGTCATGAGCATTAATCCTAGACATGAAGTAACAACAAGAAGCAACAACCCTGTTCCCAGAAATAAAAGGCACATATTCCTATTCCCCATCCCTGTCCACTTCTAGGAATATGGGTTCCTTGAAGCCCCCTTCCCCATATCTGGACTTTATTAGAAAACATGGTTAGAAGTGGATGTGGCAGTTTCTGTCACCAAGACCATGTTTTCCAACAACTGTGCCTTCTTTGTTTCCAGTTTTTGCATTCCAGTCACTAGTAATTATCAGTACATTCTGATTACATGTTTGTTCTTTTTCAGATTGCAGGAATTGCTAAAAATCTTCCCTATGTTCATCTGTCACCTTAGTGATGGGTGAATAAATTTGAATAATAGTCATATTAACTGATCTTCCTTGTAGATGTATGGATATAATATTATCACTGACAGTATAGTACTTCAGGGCAGATCTTGAGATGTCTTTTTTGATGATGAATGCAACCTTTTTTCTCTTCAATCAGTCACTCCTGGCATAGTAAACCATATGATTATCCCATTCAAAATGTCCCATACCAATCCATTTAGCTCACTGCTGCCTAGAATGTTGATGTTTATTTCCCCATTTCTCTTTTGATGATTTCTAATTTTCTTAGACTGATACAATATATATTCCATTTTCTAACTATTAGTGGATGTTTACAGTTGTAGCTTCTCATTTTGATTCATGCCACATCAGCAAATGAAGGTCCCTGAGGCTTTATTCCATTCCTGTCATTTAGGACTCTACTTTGAGGAGGCCAACACTTCCCCAGTCATCTTTTATGTGCCTACCAACCCATGGGGTTCATTTTCCTACACTATATCTGGCAGTGTTTCTCTGCTATTCATCACAGAGTTTTCAATGGCTAATTATTTCTGGAGTTGGTTAGCCACGTTCTCTCTAGTCTTTCTTAGTCTTGAAGCTCAGCTGAAACCTGTCCACTGTAGGTGACCTTGCTGGTATCTGCAATACCAGTAGCATAGCTTTCAGCATCAAAGCAACATGCAAGCCCCCACAGTATGGCAAACTGACAGACACGTGGGGGATCAGGTATCTAGTTATCATCTATTAATTACTTGATTAAGTAAGTCTAATTATTTAAATTAAATATGTACATTGAAAATTATCATAATTTCACATATCCCAAGACATACATATTTAAAATTTAAAAAAATTAAAATTTAAGATGTTTTTGTTCACTTCAGAATTGCTGAGTTCCCTAAAAAAAATCACTGATACCCTGTCATCCTTTCTAGCAGGCAAGAAATATTTCCTCAGTGAGTTAAACTCACCAGCAGAAAACACACAAACACAATTAACAACTAAATAACCAACAACAACAAAAAAAACATTTTCCCCCTGACAAAAACAGATCTCCACCATATCAATGGATATCTCTAAATGTTCAGATCATAAATCTAAGAACATCAAGAAGCTAAGACAAAACCAACACACACACACACACAGAGAGAGAGAGAGAGAGAGAGAGAGAGAGAGAGATCATAATTGGCAGCACTTTAGGAAGAATTCTAAGCATCGAAAAAGATTTATAATCCTTAATGAGAAAATCACTAAAATAGTAAATCTTATTCCCAAAGACTTTGAGAAGAAGGAGAAACAGGAGTTAACAGGAGGATGAGGTAAGAATAAGATTTTTAGTTAGATTACAATTCTGGTTTACTGGCAATAAAACCATAACCATTGGGCTAACCTTTCCTAACAGACAGGAATCTACAAGTAAATATATAATATCATTGTGTCTGGGCTAAAAATAAATAATAAACAGAACAGTAAAAATGCAGATACATTCTTCTAGGATCTTGAAAATTAACTGATACTTACTGAAAATCAAATGATGACATTAAGAGGGAATGAGGATGTATTCTGGTTTTTTACTTACTAGTTTCTGTACTGTTTCTGAATAGTCTATCATTTCAATTGTCAAAGATAACTCACTGCTTCAAAGATTTATTTCTATTTATATACTTATCTTTTGGAACATTGTATTGGTTCTTACAATATACATCTTATTAATTTCACATTTTGTAGTGGGGTATCATCTACTCATTTCATTTTAGGTCTCCTAATTCACTAAATCCTTCAGCTGTACCACTGTAGTGACCAAACCCGCCAGATCTCATAAGCTATGTAGGGTTGGGCCTGGTTAGCAGTTGGATGAGAGACTGCCTTGGAACACCAGGTGCTGTAGGCTGGAAGAAGGACATGACAACCCACTCCCAAAAAACAATCAGCGATTTATAACCCTATGAATAGCAGAGAAGCACTGACAATAGTATTTTATTTGGCCTGTTGTACATAGGGTCACTATGAGTTGGACACCAACCTGACAGCACCTAACAATAACAACAACAATTCATTAAAGTCTGCAGCCATAGCACTGTGGCTTCTGATCCCTTTAGATCCTGGAAGCTAAGCAGGGTCTGACCTGGTTAGTAGTTGGTTGGGAGACTGCCTGGAAACACCAGATACTGTAGATCTGGGAGAAAGACCCAGCAACGCATTCCCAAAAATCAATCTGCCATTGAAAACTGTATGAATAGCAGAGAAGCACTGACAATAGTATTTCACCTGTTGTATGTAGGGTCGCTATGAGTCAGATACCAACTGGACAGTACCCAACAACAACAACAACCACAATTCATTAAAATTTCTGGGATTGTTTTGCTCTGTTCCACATAAGGTCACTATGAGTCAGACCAACTCAATGACACCTAACAAAAACAATAATTCATTAAAATGTCCAAATGATTTTATAAACTTTCCATTTTATCCCAACATATGGCTTTATTCCTTAAATTATTACATTTACTATACATGGCAAAATTTAAATTCTTAATGTTTTTAATATTTAAAACAGAGCACAAATATTTTAGAAATAGAGTGGTTAGAAGGTAGTTTTTTAATCAATTTTGTGGAATTTTTAGTTTGGCCATCTGCCTCATTGATGAATGAGGAACTAACTTGTTAATAAATTAACTTTGACCCATGTTTGTTATTCCAATTGAGTGAAATAACATATTTGCATTCAATGAGGTTCTTAGTAGTTGTGCATTTCACTTTTTCTTTAAATTGCTTCCTCAGTCAAGCAAGAAAAGCTCTGTCTAGTCACACTGTATTATTCTCTACAAAGATTCTGTGTATTCCACCTAGTTTCTCTCAGGGAAACCCTGAAGGCTACCAACAATATTATGATAACTAGGGTTTCTTGAAATAGATAAGAAAGTTTTGAATGCCAGAAAAGGATGTGGAATACAAGACTGGAAGAAGCATGGAAAGAGAAAAAAAGAGGAAAAGAGTAAAATTATATACTTCAGATTGTAACATGAAGAAGCAAAATCTTGTATGTATCATCATCCCTACCTCAATTAATTTATTATAGATTCATTGCAGTTCTCTTATTTCCTGGTTTCCACAGATAATTCCAATATTTAGGAAAATGTATACTTGAACAAAATTATATTTTCCTCTGCTCTTTTAATCTATAAAAGAGAGCATTGATTACAAATAGAATAATGTATACTTTCAAATATCTTCCAAAGTTTTAAATTGCCACAATTGTTTTAAACTTATAGTGTAAAAGTTTGTTTCTCAGTATTTTAAAAAGGAGCTACTAAATCAAGTGGTTTTTAGAGATTGTTTTTTCCCTTAATTAAACACATTTTTTTTTCAGTGTGGGGAGGTTGAACCCATGGCCTCACACATGCTTGCCAAGTGCTCTACCATTGAGCTAGACAACTAACTCCTTTATTAGTTGTTCTTTTTTATTTCAAGACAAGATCTTGCTAAGTTGCACATGCTGCCTCTAGCCTAGAGCTTGTGATCCTCCTGCCTCGGCCTCCAGAACCACTGGGATTATAGGCGTGTACCACAGCACCTGGTTTGCATGTATTTCTTTCATGGTAGAGATTTTAATTCAACATTCTTTCGAGTTAAAATGCATAATGTTTTTGGTAGGTCATTTTTCTATCCTCTATGTTGTTGGCTGAGGCTAATTCTGTTTCTCAAAACCACTAATTCCATCTATTATGTTGTGTCTTCATGCTAACTTGGACTTTATGCCAGACTGTGTCCATTATGGTGAAATCCACTATACTCCTAATTAGTTTGCTATGAGTTGGTTTCCATTTCATCCTCCAAATCATGAAGTATTTCTGTCTATATCCTAAAGTCAATTACGGACTTGAAAAAAAACTTCCCCCAAGTGGCTCCCCAGTGGTTTCTATGGGGCAGACTATTCAATATTTTGAAGTTCAATTGTCAGATGTATCCCCTGTTGCCCTCACCTAGAACAGACACATGGCCAGATGTAAATATAGCATACAATTCCAGCTCTTTGAGTTTTAATGTTAACTTTACATAATGTACTCTGGGGTATTATTACTTAGTATTTTGTAAGTAAAAGTAGAAATGTGTAAAACTTTCCATATTATTTCTTAGAAAAAAATCAACTTCCTTACAGTGTATTTGGATGAGTGTAGAAGCATTACAACTTGACATGTTGCAGAAAAATGGACCCAAATCATGGGTATCTGGGATCCTATAGCTGATTAATAAATATGTGATGAATATCAATATATTCCTTGAGTCCAGAAACAAATTTACTAAACAGTTTCTCACTGACAAATGTGTTAAAATAGTTTTTTAAATTTAAGCAATATATTTTAAAATGAATCTTCAGATTACTATTCTAAATTTTATTACCATTAATTTCAATGTTCTTTGCTATAGCTTCACTATCTTCTTCATTACTAATATATTTCTATATGCTCAAGTTTTAAAGATACTTTGTTTCTAAAAGACAAAAATATAATTGCTACAATACCAATACATTGAGGTTAAGATGGTACTATGATTATTTTTGTTGTTAGATGCCAGCAAGTCAGATCTGACTCCTATTGACCCTATGTACAACAGAATGAAACACTGCCCCACACTCTGTCATGCACATAATCTTTTTAATGTTTAAACCCTTTCTTGTAGCTACTATGTTTCTTCTCATTCTGAGTCATGCCACATCACCAAAAGGAAGTTCCAGGGGCTTTATGTCCATTTCCATCATTAAGGTTGACTCTACTTTGTGGAGGCAACTCTTCCCTAGTCCTTTCTTGCATGTCTTCCAGCCTAGGGGGGCTCATTTTTCAATACTGTATATGACAGTGCTTCTCTGCTATTCATAGGATTTCTAATGGCAAATTGTTTTGGGAGTAAGCTGCTTGGTCCTCCTGTCAAGTTGTTCTTAGTCTGGAAGTTCAGCTGAAACCTGTCCACCCTGAGTGGCCTTTTGTATCTGAAACACTAGTGGCATAGCTTTGAGCATCACAGCCCCACACAAGCCCCCACACGACAAGCTGACAGACATGTACAGGGGTATTATGATAAGCACAGATAAGAAAACAACACATATACACACAACTTTTAATATCCATACAGCACCTATTTTTAGTTCTTTTGGAATTTTAATTTGAGTTTTACTGGTTTAAATTTTCCTCCTCATGCTATATAGTTTATTTCATTTTCTATTTAAAACTTATTTTATGAAGGAAATCTAACCAGGCACCATGGTGAACACCTGTAATCCCAGGTACTTGGAAGACTGAGGCACGAGGATCATAGGTTCAAAGACAAAGGCAGCCAGTGCAATTTAACAAGACATTGTCTCCAAATAAAACATAAGGAGGGGAGGAGCAGTTTGGTGGTATAGCACTTGCCTAGCATGCTTAAGGCCCCGGGGTTCAATGCCTTAGTATTGAAAAAAAAAAAAAAGGAAATCTAAAATAATGTCCGTGTGTGTGTGTGTGTGTGTGTGTGTGTGTGTGTGTGTGTGTGTGTATAGGTGAACAGATGAATATACTATAAATATATGTTATCCAATATAACAAAAATGGGCTAGGGGGTGGCTCAGTTGTAGAGTGTTGCTCTGTACTCTCTGAGGGCCTGGGTTCCATCCCCAGCACCACAAAAATGGGAGAAATATATGACAATCCACTCTTGAATCAATCCTAAAATAATCAGCCATTTAAAACCCTATCAGTGTCACTCTGAGTTGGACCCAACTTGATGGGACCTAACAGCAACAACATAACCAAAATATCTATGAGCCTGTTATGCACAAGTAACTGTGGAAAGCTTTTAGGAAATCATAAGAGATAATAAAACTATTTAAAAATATATAAAATGTATTAAATGAGATAGCATCAATATAATTATATATATTTATATACACATGTGTATGTTATATACACATATATAGACACATACATACAAGTTATAATAAACTTTTACATGTTTCTTGGAGTCTTGTTTACCAAATCAGTCATATCTACTTTACAAATAGTGAATACCATCAGTAATGCCTTGTACATTTTGGCATTCTAGAGGTTTCAAGGAGCTTTCAAATGTATTACCATATTTAATTCTTGTAAATTCATGAAGGATGGCAAGCAGAAAAATAAACAGTTTTAAGGTTGTAAAGTGATTTATTTAAGGTAAAAATTAGAGTAATAGTTTATATGAATATGCTTTTTGATCTCTTTACTACAAATTGCAGTCTTTTTCATGATAAGCTTAGTTTCTTTCCAGGAATATTTTCTTTATGCTGAAAACAGGACTTTTACCTGGGTGCCTGGAACTGGCTCTCTTCTTCACTACCCAGTAGAGAAGACATGAGTTACTCATGTGTTGTACAGTAGGTAGAGACATGGGAATCCAAATTTCACATCTGATTTTTTTCTCCTGCACTCTAATATTGAAAAATTGGATTAACATCAGTTGCTCTGGTCCTAGTATTTTGGCAAGGCAAACATCATGCTGAATGTTTGCTCAAATCAATTCTAATCAGATTATTCTGCTTGACAACTGACCGTGACTCCACAACAAAACTGAACTCAGTAGCAAAAAGACGAGTTTTATTTGTAAACCCACCTAATTATAGGTCATTGCAACTAACTTTTTACTACTATATGTTTCATTATGTAGACATGTCTTGGATATACTTTACAAAAAGATAAACCTCATTTAGGAGGCCTCATTGAGAGCAAACCCATCAATATAATTTTAGAACTTAAATATTCTGGAGAATATGTTGAAATATGTAATTAGTCTAAAATTCAAAGTAGAACTTCCCTATAATTACTATCAAACAACAAAAAGTATAATTTACTTACTAATATCTAAGCTCTTTCCTGCTGTGGCACTGATCCTTGGAAGGTAAGCAGGTTCAGGCCTGGTTTGTACTTGGGTGGGCTACCACCTGGGTATACCAGGTGCTGTAGGCTTGAAAAAAGGACTGGTAGCCCACTCCCAAAAAACAATAAGCCATTGAAAACCCTATGAATAATAGAGAAACACTGACAATAGTATTTTGTCTGTTGTACATAGGGTTGCCAAGAGTTGGACACCCACTTGACAGCACTTAACTACAACAACAACATCTATTATCCAAAAATATTACTTTATCATTTTTGTTATATATTTAAGAATACTAATCTCCCCATGTTGTCCCTTTGAACAAGAGTGTTTCATTTCAAAACATTCTGATCCTGACAGACTGTTACTGTAACATGTCAAATTGAGTTACATCTTGTAATCAAACACACTTAGAAAGGTACACAATTTTAGAGAACTCTTCTGAAGCTTTAAAAAAGGCATCTCATATAAAAGGTATAAATGTACATATCTTAAATTTTCCTACTTGAATTTTTATCACCAAAGAGAATCAATTGTATCATAGTTATATAGGAAAATATCAGTTGAAGTATTATGTCGATGTATCTTTATCAGACTTTTAAAAATATTACTGAGAAATTGTATAAAATATTTTTCCTTGGAAAATGTAAGATTTGGCTAAGGAGCATTTGGAAAATTGGGTATTTAGAAAAAGTGTCAACAGCTTTGTTCACAACAGATACATGGTGTGAACAAGGATTAGTTTTCATTCGTCATGGAGGCAAGTTAATCTTATCTTCTCAGTGCAGAGTAGTTCCATATGACACATTTGAGGAGATGTGCAAACTTCCATTCACTGAAGATGTAGATATGGTTACAATTTGTTCACATTTCTAATTTTTCTAAGGACTTTATCTTTGATTAGATTTCTTTTTTCAAGTGATACTAGTAGATAGAAAAGATTACATATCTATTCTGTCATTTCAAGTTCCTATTATTTGGAGGGGGCTGACGGTTAGCTCAGTTGGTAAAGTGCCATGCTGGACTCTCTGAAGACCTGGGCTTGATCCCCAACAATGCAAAAATGGGAGAAGGAGGTGGCAATTCCTTCCTAAACCAGTCCCAAAACAATCAAAGCCACTGAAAACCCTATGTGGGTCACTATGAGTCAGACTCCACTCAATAGCACCTAAAAACAACAGCATTATTTGGAGGTATATTTGTCATGGATTCCCTGTGGCCATCTTTTAGATTTTTAGCAACCCTTAGCAACATTAATTTTGATAACGATTTCTAGATATACAAGATGGTAATATTGAAATAATTGTAAATTCTTGAAGAATTCTTGTAGAATAAAGCAAGTAAGTAAGCTTGTTGGTATAGTTATAGTATTCAAAAATTACAGCATAAAAGAGGGAGATAGAGGTTCCTTCTCACCTCCTGACTCTTTCTTTTTCTAGAATGTTAGGCCACCATAGTCCTCCAGTATTGGTAGCTCTGGGTTGCCTTCAAGCATATGTTCCTATTTCTTTTTTTAAATCTGTTTCTAAAGTATGATTTGAAGTAAATTTTTATTTTATGTATAAATTCAATTATTCCAGCTCCATTTGTTGAAAAAAACCTGTCCCTTTTACATTGAGTTATTGCATTTTTACCTTTGATGACAGTCAGTTGGGTGTATATATGTGGTAGTCTATTTCTGGAGTTACTATTCTGTTCTGTGAATCTCTATATATGCACATATCCTTTCTCAAAGACCACATGGTATTGACTATTGTTGCTTTATATTAAGTCTGAAAATATGGCAGTAAGAATTCACCAATTTAGTTTTATTTTTAAAATGGTTTAAGCTATTATAGTTCCTCTGCATTTCCATGTAACCATTTTAATAATAAATTGTTAATTTCTATGCAAAGTCCTGTTGACAATTTTCTGGGAGTTTTATTGAATCAACAGAATAGTATGAACAACCTCAGACTGTGAGAGGCAGGTTTTGGAGAATCAAGAGTGCAGGGTGATCTCTCGGGTTAAAGGGATGGCAATATCATGACACCTGGTACTGGACAGGTCAATGCAGTTTATTAGACACATATAGTTACAGCCTATGGGAAAAGGATGATGCATAGGACCACAAAGGGTTTACATGTGGGAATAGAGTGAGTAGGGGCTTTGGGAGGCCAATTTTATACTGCTAAAGGAGTGGGATGATCCCTTATTCCCATGGGAGGAGTAATTAGCTTCTTTGAGTAATTCCTTGGGTTGTCAATAAACTGAAACTTACTATTCAGAGATAAGCAAAAACTATAACTACTCTCCTCAGCTCAGGGATTATACAAAGGAAAGTATGAAAGGAGAACTTGTGTGTAGACCATTCAAGGCTTGCTTTCAGTGGATATCATGGCAGTGCATAATGCTGGGTATTTTTTAGGCCTTATACCATGTGTGGATTCTACTAGCTTTTGCTTGATGTATTTTAAATCTCTCTTACTAGGTATATTAACATTTAGGTCTATTGCTTCTTCTTGAAAGGTGGATCCTTCTATTATAACATTGGAAAATCCTATACTAGATAGGGAATTTGTACATACAATATATAAAGGAGCTTACAGCTCAACAATAAAAACACAATCAAATTTAAAAATGAACAAAGAACTTAAAGAAGTGTTACTCAAAAAAATATGCAATCAGCACATGAAATATGCTTGTGTGCAAATAAAAAACACAATGAGATATCAGTTCACACATCTCAGGATTACTGTGTTAGTCAGTTGGTGCCTTGCTTTGGCAGAGAAATTGACCAAGCAAACTTATGGGAGGAAACATTTACTGTAGGCTCAGAGAGGATGCAGTCCATAAAGGCATGGTGGCAGGGCAGACATGGTGGAGCCCATGGCAGAGAACTTCACCTGTTGGCCATCAGGAAGCAGAGAGATGAGAGAGCAACTGGAACTCCAGGTCCTTGTAAAAACCTCCAAAGTCCCTTCCCTGTGATCTACTTCTGCAAAGCTAGAATCTGTTTTCCAAAGTTTCCACAGATTCCAAAAAACAGTGACACAAGCTGGGACAAAATGTTCAAATACATGACTTTCGGGGGACACTTTTTATTTAAATCATGACAATGTCTATAATTAAAAAGACAAAATAATAGAGGCTATTTGGTGAAAGTGTTCAGTAAAGATCTTAAATGCTACAGACACTTTGGAAAACAGTTACTTCAAAAGGTTAAGCATAGAGTTACTGTATGACCAAGAAATTACACTCATACGTATATACACAATAGAATTGGAAGCACATGTCCAAACAAGAACTTTTATTTGATTGTTAATAGAAGCATCATTCATGTCAACAGTAGCAAAAAATGAACAGTCAAATCTATGAACAGATGAGTAGTTAAAATGTAGTATGTCTGTGCAACAGAGTGCTATTTAATAATAAAGAGAAATAAACTACAACAATAACAAATAGCATGGATAAACCTTGTCAACTTTATACTAAATATGAAGATACCAGTTACAAAAAAATACATATTATATGATTTCATTTATATGAAATGAGTTGTTGTTGTTAGGTGCCCATGGAGTCAGTATCCAACTCATAGTGACGCTGTGTACAACAGGCGAAACACTATTGTCAATGTTTCTCTGCTGTTCATAGGGTTTTCAATGGCAGATTGATTTTTGGGAGTGGGTTGCTGGGTCTGTCTCCCAAAGAAATGAGTAGAGTAGGGAAATCTATACAGTTGGAAGCCTGCAGCCGTAGCCTTGTGGCATCCAATCCCGTCAGATATTAGAAGCTAAGCAGGGTTGGGCCTGCTTAGTACTTGGATGGGAGACCACCTGGGAACACCAGGTGCTGTAGGCTTGGGAGAAAGACCTTGCAACCCGCTCCCAAAAATCAACCTGCCATTGAAAACTCTATGAACAGCAGAGAAGGACTGACAATAGTGTTTCACCTCTTGTACATAGGGTCACTATGAGTCAGATACTGACTTCACCTAACAACAATACAGTTGTAAAGTAGATTAGTTGGTGAAGAGGTTCGGAGGGATTGGAATGAATGAAGAGTGACTGCTAATATGCATACAGGGTTGCGATGATGAGTATGTTCTACAATTGACTGCAATGATGATATACCAATCTATGCAAATATAAAAAGTAAAAACAATATATATTAAGCAAGTGTATCTGTATGGTGTGAGTTATGCCTTCATCAGGCTGTTATATCAAACAACAAAAAATGTTTTTCTACAAACTGAAAAATAAATTACTTCCTTATTAATTAAAGAAATAAATTTTCACCAATACTACACAAGATATTTTAGAGTATAGAAAAGAAATAAATACATCTTTAATTTATTTTATGAGCCAGTATATCACTGAAACCAAAGCTAGCAGTTGTTAAAAGTTGCATCCTGATCTTTCTTATGAACATAGATGCTAAAATCACTTCACAAAAAATTCAAAAGATATTAAAGGCATAGTATATCAAAACCAAATTGGATTTATTTCAGAAACATAAGGACCTTCAACATCGAAAAATTTATCTACTTCATTTATTAACAGGATAAAAACTAGGAAAATTCATAGTTTTATTAATAGATGCATAACGTATTTGATAAGAGAATTGTGAGTTCAAGGCCAGCCTGAGCTCCATAGAAAGACTCTGTCCAAGGATTAAAAACAAGAGAAAGAAAACAGACAAATATACAAAAAATCTCTTAAGTAAGCAAGGAGAAAAATAACATTCTCAATCCAACCCAATAGGTCTCTGTACAAATTCTTAGAATAAATATTAAATTTACTGGCACAATTTTAGAAATCTTCCTTTCTAGATCAGGTGGAGTACAAAGATGTCTGTTCTAATTCCTTTTGCTAATCATTTTCATGGTTCAACAAAGCTAGAAAATAAAACATGATGTAATAATAAATAAAAATGAAAAAACCCCTCATTATATATGAGGAATATGCACATGTGGAAATCCAAAAGAATCTACATGTGATATAACAAATCGGTCAGTCTTCTGAACAAAGGCAAAGGGTCAATATATAAAATATATAAAATTCTATTTCATTTCCAGATAACAGCGTCTAATGGAAAATATTTTAAATGATAGCTGAAATTACTGTACTGTATCAAAAACAGGTAACAGTTGAGCATAAATATATAAAAATACATGTGTAAGAACTTTGTATGATAGCCAGAATTGAAGAAAACATAATTAGAAAATAGGCTATACCTCTACCATACTAATAGTTGGAAGGTGTATAAAATAAGATATCATGTGTCCTCTAACTTTTCTGTGTTCAGTAAAATCCATATTAAAATGTTGGTAGTTTATTTTCACGGGAACTAAGAATATTATTTTAAAATGTATATGGAGATGTAGAAAGACATGACATGATGAGCAGATGAGTCTTCTTGTTGTAGTCTATTTTTACTTTTGAGTCTCCTTTCACTCACAGTGGGACTCCATTTCTGCAGTCCCAATGCTCAGTTTTATAACATTCCAAATCCAGAAATCTATATTTTATTTAGATAACCATGCTCTACATGCAATACCATTACTTTTCAAAAACTTTTTAAATTAGTAATTTTTAATGTACAACTTAATGGGTCTTCTTATGACATTTCCATATATGCATTTCATTGTACATTTCTCACTTTAACTTCCCCCTTATGCTCTCATGGCTGTCCTCCCACAACTCTTCCCTCCCCACCAATGATCTCCTTTCTACTTGAAAGTCTTTTTTGTGAGTATATCTATCTATATATGTACATTCCAATTTTGCCATAAGGGCAACATACATGATACCTTTTTTCTTTTCTCCCATTATTCTTTCTTTTTGCGCCTCTCCCTTGTCTTTAGTCCAATATTTTTCTGTTCTTAAATCCTGTCTGTTTTCATGGTCTATATGTTTTAATAATGAATATATGTAGCGAAGCCTGGGATTTGGTTCAGTTGGTAGAGCACTGCTCTGCAGTCTCTGAGGTCCCAGGTTCAATTCCCAGCACTGCAAAAATGGGAGAAGGACGTGGCAATCCACTCCCCAGGCAATCCCTAAACAATCAGCCATTGAAAAGCCTATGAGGATCGCTATGAGTCAGATAGTCTAACATTCACATATGAGAGAAAATATGTGATGTTTATCTTTCTGGGTCTGGCTTAATTCACTTAAAATGATGATCTCTAGTTCCATCCATTTTCCAGTGAATGCCATAATTTTGTCCTTCTTTATGGCTGAATAAAACTCCATGGTGTATGCATACCACAATTTCCTTATCCACTCATCTATTGATGGACACCTAAGTTGATTCCATATCTTGGCTATTGTGAATTATGGCACAATAAGCATGGATGAGCAGGTATCTCTATGATAAATTGACTTATATTCCTTCAGATATATACCCAGGAATGGAATAGTAAGGTCATATGGCAGTTTTTTAGTTTTTTGAGGTACCTCCATACTGATTTCCATAGTGGCTGCACCAACCTCCATTCCCACCAATAGTTTGTAAGTGTTTCTTTCTTCCCTCATCCTTGACAGCATTTGTTGATGTTTGCTTTGTTGATAGTAGCCATTCTGACTAGAGTAGGATGGTATTTCAGTATAGTTTTGATTAACATTTCCCTGATGGCTAAGGATGTTGAACATTTTTTCATATTATTGTTGGCCTTTTGTATTTCTTCTTTTGAGATGTCTCTTTTCAGTTTGTTTGCCCGTTGTTTGGTGGAATATTTTTCTTTTTTGTGTGTTTAATTTTTGAACTCTTTATATAGTCTAGATATTAATCCCCTGACTGATGTATAGGTGGCAAAAATTTTCTCTCATTCTGTAGATTGTCTCTTCACTCTGATAACTGTGTCCTTTGCAGTGCAAAGGCTTTTTAATTTCATGCAATCCAATTTGTCAATTCTTACTATTGTTTCCTGTGCTTTGTGGGTCCTATTTAGAAAGTCTTTCCCTATGTCTATATCTTGAAGTGTTTCTCCTATGTTTTCTTCTAGCATTTTCAAAGTTTCAGGTATTACAGTAAGGTCTTTGGTCTATTTTGAACTAATTTTTGGACAAGGTGAGAGAGAGAGAGAGAGAGAGAGAGAGAGAGAGAGAGAGAGAGAGGTCTAATTTCAGTCTTCTGCATGAGAATATCCAGTTCTCCCAGTACCATTTATTGAGAAGAGTGTCTTTTCTCCAACTTATATTTTTGTTATCTTTGTCAATTACCAAGTGGTTATAGCTGCATGAATTTATTTCTGGATCCTCTATTCTGTTCCATTGGTCTACATGTCTGTTTTTGTACTTGTTGTTGTTGTTGTTAGGTGCCATCGAGTCGGTATTCGACTTATATCGACCCTCATAGGGTTCTCAATGGCTGACTGTTTTGGGATTGCCTTGGGAGTGGATTGCCAGGCCCTTCTCCCATTTTTGTGGTGCTGGGAATCGAACTTGGGACCTCAGAGACTGCAGCGCAGCACTCTACCAACTGAGCTAAATCCCAGCCCTGTTTTTGTACTACTACCATTTATTTTTGTCACTATAGTTTTTGTTACTATGCAGCTATTATCCACCAGTATAACTACTATTCTAATTTTGGAATAATAAGCAAACATCTGATCATAGACTGTTGACTAAAAATCAAAAGAAGAACAAAAGGAAAAGCAAAACATCAGATGGCCTTCAAATACATTAGTAACTTTTCTGTATTATCACTTTTTATAAGCTTCATATTAAGTTTTTTCTCATGTCTGATGGAATTAAGTATTTCATATTTTATAAAAAGAATGTGTAAAACAAAGCCTTTGGTAAAGGATCTGTAATTTGAATACCTATGGATTTAACCTCTATTATTTGTTATTAGTGCAGCCAAATAGAGGTGAGCATATCCTGAACATTATGAAATACACTTATGCATTTTTATGAATTGGTTTCTTTCTCAGCTGGTTGCAGTGCCTCCATAAAATTGAATGCCTGATGGATTTTAATAGCAAATAAGTGGCTTTTCATTCATTTTTCACTACTACTATTTCTATTTCCTTGGCACTAAATAACCTAGCCTTAGAAGCATTGATTAAGTAGTTTTGATGCCAATAGAATATTGACAACATTTTCTAAAAGGGAGAAGAACCAGTTATAGTAAAATATGGGACAACCTTTCTTATTAAATATAAACTGGTATATGTCTTCATTCAAACACTCTTTCATACTCTTGATTCTGGATTTCCATTGTAACTACCTCAGTTTAACTCCAGTTATCTCCTTGATCTCCTTAGAAAGTCACTTTTCTGTTATATTTATCCTACTCTTATCGTGTTCATTCTGCTCTTATCCAATTATTTTCCACATCGGATTCAGAGAGAGTCTAAGATTGTGCAAAGCTAGGCATGTTTAAACCTAATGTTTGTCTGCTTAAATGTAACATTTGATGAAAATATCCATTCTTTTCACTCTTCTTATTCCATCCTGAGATAAGATTCTAACCTATTCTGAGACTTGGCATATGCTGTCTTCTCATCTTGTAAAACACTTGTTTTTTTTTAAAACTTTATAACAAAATTAGTCTTATGTTTATATTTTGTTCTTTGATTCATTTGAGAAACTTGTATTTACTATCCTCAGTGGGCCAAGTTCTATGAAAATATTGATAAAGCAGACATTGTCATTGGCTTGAAGGATGCCACAGTTCAAAGACAAAAACAAAAATGTAACAGTTTCATAAATAAACCTGAAATTGTGAAAGTGTTATAAAAGTAAAGCATAGGTGTGATGATTACATATAATATGAATATAAGAAGAAGATTTTGTCTAAGCATAGATGTAATGTTCCAGGAAGAAGTGATGATTAGTTGAGCTGTGAATACTCAGCAGTGCACTAGGCAAAGTAGGAGGAACAGCAGCATAAAGGAAGAGATCAAGAGTGAAGAACTGAACTTCAATTCCTGAGGCAGGCTTCCCTGACTCCCCTGACAACACTCATGTGCAGTCTCATTGCACCTGTTCTCCTGAATGTTCTGTCTCACAGTTCAGTTTCCTTTTGCATTGCTCCTTACCATTGACAATCTTCTGCTTTGTGACATAATATGATGGTTTACTTTATTCAGATTAACATCTTGAACAGGAACATACTCCTCTCATCTCCTGTTGCACCCATGTACAAATTCCAGAGGAGAGATCTGATTGGCCCTGCCTTTCATGTGCTTGGGCATTATTATTTTCTAGACCTAGGTTCTTTGTGCCCTATTGTTCATCATTGTACCCGGGGTTGAGATCTGTTACCAGAGAAAGGCACATTCTCAAATATCCATTCTCAAATTTTAACATTCTCCACTGTTTTCTCTGTATCTCTTTTGTTCACTTTGAAAGGCTTCTTTAAATATTTAGAAAAATGACACACTTGAAGAAACCCTAAGATTCAGTTTACAGTATGACCAATGAAAACATTTTCATTTAATGTCTATGGTTTTTCAAATAGAAATTTGTTATAGTGGAATACTTGAAATCATATCACCCATTTGAATGCAAAAGTATTTTATAGCCACAAAAGAAAGAGAAAAATTTAAGCCAGCTTTTCCAGTTTTCTAAGAGCTAAATCTTTTTCTGCAGTCACTCATAAAACAAGAACTGGTCTTAGTAACTTTTCCATTTATATTGCAAATTGCAATTTCATCCATGAAATCCTTTAATGCATGGTAAATTTCTCTATCTAGAAAACAGCATATCAACTATGGAAATATTTCACCATCCTCAACAAAGTCTAACATGGATGAAAATACAAATGAGGAAAATAAACAGTTTATGTGGAAATAGATAATTATAGACAAGTTGGAATATTAACTGTACTATTTTAAAAGCTGTTGATTTATGTTGCTTATCATAATAAATTTCAGAAGAGAATCATATTTTGCCTCATTTTCAGGATCCATAGATTTCATTGAAAGGCACAATAATGTAAATCCACAATGATCTACAGTACTGTTCATCTAAATTATACTAAAGTTACATATAATGACAATTTCATTTAATGACAGTGAATTTTTAATAACACAAATTTATTGAGCACTTATTTTCTGCTTAGAACTGATCCAGGCACCTGGAAATAGATCAATGAATTAAACGAAGTTTCCTGATCATATAGAGTTCATGTCCAATAAGGTTCTAACAATTATTTCTATTCATAGGTGAATATTTCAAAGAGATCTCAAAATAAGTAAACCACCTGAGATGGTATGCCTATCTGATAGTCCCTGACTGATTTGCCCTTCCCTTAGAGAAGCCATCTCATTTCATAGACTGGAATTCATCCACCTTAAAATAAACTGACATTGAATATGTTAAATGTGTACTATCTTTCACAGTAGAATTCAATTAGCTAAATTCTCAGATACCAGTGACCACAACAAAACGTTGATTCCCTGAGTGACATTGAAAACTACCAAAGCTGCTACACAGGGACCGAACAACTCTATGTTTTCTTACTCTAGGGCTAAAACCCAAGGAAAGTCAAACTGTAATCAGTAGATTGCTTGTAGAACTAAAGACATGTTGCAAAAGTTTACATCAATCAGGAAAAAACTGCTATATTCATCTTTGTATGAAATACTTAGCTCCAAATTACTGTGCAAATTACTTTGCCTTCTCTGATTATCACTCTAAAATATATACAGAGTGTGAAGGACATGAACATGTTTTTTGATGATGGATTGTAAAAGTACTCTGATTGTCTCAGTTTTTCCATTGTCCTTGCCTCAGGTCCAACAACCTAGGAAAAGAAAAGAAAAAAAATTTGTGGAAAATGGTATTTATTTGTGCTTTAGCTAATTGCCTGATCTTCATGGCTTCCCAGATGATCTGACTTAGGAAATATAACACAGAACTTAAATACATCATCCCTTTTATATCTCTGAATATCCAATTATGATTTTTTAATTTGTTCTAAGGAAGACTCTCTAATAGATGAATTGACACAGTGACTGCAACAATGGGCTTAAACATAAAAAAGCTCATGTGCATGGCACAGTGTCAGGGAGTGTTTTGTTCTGTTGTACATAGGATCACTATGAGTTAGATCCAACTTGACAGCACCTAACAACAACAATTGACATCTAAAGAATTTCTTTAAAATTTGTGATATTTAAGGAATGTGTAGCCTTCCCATGCAATTCTTCCTATCACCAAATTAAGATGTTTTGAAATTCAATGATGGCTTGATTCCATTTTGTATAATTTCTTTAGGATATATCTTTAAAATATCCAGATTATTGATCAGTGGCCAAAGATCTCTTTAAAGTATTGAAGGTAAAGATGTCACATTGAAGACGAAAGTGTGCCTGCCTCATGCCATGGTGTTTTCAATTGCTTCATATGGATGTGAAAGCTGGACTTTGAACAAGGGAGATAGGAGAAGAATTGGTGCTTTTGAATTATGGTGCTGGAGATGATTATTGAATATACTGTGGACTGCCAAAAGAATCAACAGATCTGTCCTAGAAGTGCAACCAGAGTGCTCATTAGAAGAAAGGATGACTAGACTGCATCTTATGTATTTTGGACATGTAGTCAAGAGGGACCAATCCCTGGAGAAAGACATCATGTTTGGGAGAGTGGCAGGTCAATGAAACAAAGGAAAACCCTCCACTAGATGGATTAACACAGAGTCGGCAACAATGGGCTTAAACAGACATAAGATCATGTACCTGTCACAAAATCGGGGAGTGTTTCGCTCTGCTGTACATAGGGTTGCTATGAGTCGGACCTGACTTGACAGCATCTAAAAACAGCAACCTTGATCAGGAAAATGGTCATAGATACACATGTTTTCTGAGAAGAAATATTGAGTGAGAAGTCATGACAAAACTAAAAGTAATTCCATTTTCATTTTGGTAGATGACATGCTTTAGCACCCACTGAGTAGAAGACACATACTAACTTCTTGCTTCCTTCTGCCCCTTCTACTTCCATTCTTCCCTCAAAATGTTTAATTTGTAATTTCTTTTAATAATTGGGTAGATATTTTGCCCTCTATTCCCTGCAGGAACTGTTTTTTCTTTGATTTGTTTTTCTAATCATTTCAAATCACTTTGGATAATATCTAGTTCTCTAGTCTAACTGCCTGAAGTGATACCAAAAGTAAGTTCTATCCTTCGACCTTTGAATAACAGTCAGTAAAGCTTAACTGTGGTTATGTGCATGTGCATACACACACTTCAGATAAATTTGTAATAAATCAAAGATACCTTTAAAAGTCAAAAATAATTTTACTGATAGAATTTTGAAGAAGTTTTAATTGTATTTTTCTATTTTCAAGTGTTTAATAATGTTCATTTTCTGTACTTCTTTTTGATTGGTTTTTCCTTAGCTTGTTGAACTCTTTCTAGTATGCTTACATACATTTCAGAATTTAATACTTAATTTTAAAATTTAACTATGGATAGAAAAAATGGTTGAGCAGTATCTTCAGTGGATACTAGGAAAATGTCAGTTTTGTGATTTGGTGGTTTCCTGGTATTAAAAAAGGAAATCTCCTTTTTTAAAAAAAAATGTTAGTGGGGTTCAGAGTAATAAGCATTTGCTATTTCCATTGTGCATGTATTACACAATTTTTGGTTACATTTTCATCAACATATAATTTATGTAACCCTTTATTAATATGTTATAAAAATCATAAGCAATTATGGGTTATAGTCCCCTATTTTCCCCCTTGTATTCATGTAGTTGCATCATATAATTTGAGATTGTCCTCTCCCCCTATATCTCTCTGCATTTTTTTCCTCCCCAGCCACCCTTCCACAATCTTTGCCCCATCTCACTAGTTCCCTACTCTCATCTTTGTATTCTGCTTATAAGAAAGAAAAATCTTATTGCCTTAATTAGCTGGTAGATTTTCAGAAACTGATGAGAAAAAATGAAAAACATGGAAAGTGTCCAAGATATACAGATTAAGAAGGGATGATCTAAGGAGAAAAAAGGAAAACACAGCTTTCTTTAAATAATATAATAGTTAATACCTAGAGATTTTGAGGAGGTTAATAACATTTAATTTGTTCTTGATTCCTTCAAATAAAGTAAAAATTGAGAAAAGAAAATGTAATGATTATTATTTCCATATTTTTATCAATTTTTATCCGTTCTAAAATATTGCAATGTAATCTCCTTTCATATCTTAAAATTGCCCATGCATCTTCTTATCTGACTCAATCTTCTTTTAAACTTTCTTTTGTTCTTATCTTGTTTTCCTAATACTTTTTCACCACACAGTTGGTGTTTTCAGCATATATTTGACACTCTTGTCTCCAATTATTCTAGCCAGTAAGATTTAATGTAGTTCCCTCACCGACACACATAAAGCACTCAACTATATTAGCAAACATTGGTCAGCATATGCAGATATAGAAATCTTTCTTAATTTTCAGCTGTAGACATCATATTACTATATTAGTATATATTGTTGAACTGTATATAATATTCTGAGAGATATTAATTGTTTTGCCATTATGTATTGGCTTATTGCTATGTTTCCTTAGCTATGCCACATGAGTAAATATCCAAGGAACAGACTTCTTTTAGTTATGAAAAAATAACCCCCTAGATACTCAGGAGAATATATGATTATGAAGATATTTTTTCTGGATGAGGTGTACATGATATAATTTAAGTCTTTCCATGTTACTTTAATTCCAACTTTATTGAGAAGCATGCAGTAACTGAAATGAAATTAGATAGTACACATGTCATTTCCAAATACATTGCTGAATAATTCATTTTAAAATTCATTACTTTGAGAATATGTCATCCATTAAAAAGGCTAGAGATAGAAACTAAGAAAGGATATTTTTTCAAAAGCAGAGTTAAGGAGACCTTTGAAAGTATCTTGAAATTCAATCTCTTTTCTTTTCTTAAGCCTTTTTGAAAATAGGAGATTTAATCTCAGTCTTGTTGCCTGCAGCCGTAGCCCTGTGGCATCCGATCCCGTCAGATCTTGGAAGCTAAGCAGGGTCCGGCCTGGTTAGTACTTGGATGGGAGACCGCCTGGGAACACCAGATACTGCAGGCTTGGGAGAAGGACCTGGCAACCCACTCCCAATAATCAATCTGCCATTGAAAACCCTATGAACAGCAGAGAAGCACTGACAATAGTGTTTCCCCTGTTGTATGTAGGGTCGCTTTGAGTCGGATACCGACTTGACGGCACCTAGCAACAACAACAACCTCAGTCTCAAAATTGTTTATTAAAATTGTGAAGCCATTACTCAAGAAAGAAACATAAAGGAAAAAATAATTACCTCCCAGTGAAAATTGGAAATATAAGTGAAGAACTATTTTATAACTGTTCAGCTTTCAGGAAATTATAATTATTCATGTTTTATTTATGATAATTTTCTTATTTTAAGTAGATGGTCATGTGGCCATTTCATTTGAATGTTTGGAAAAAAAATGTACAAGAATTTGCCTTAGTTGCCCAAAAAGACACCACTTCTTGACCATATATTATTCAGAATTATCATAATTATTTCTTGTAAGCTTTTATTGGCTTCAATGCAGAGTATGGAAATTGGTCTACTTGGTTACTGTAGAATTATTCAATTCTTCCAAATATTTTGGTGTGATGAGTATGGTAATTTTTTTCTCCTCATTATTTTGTTTCATTTTGCTTTTGTGAACACTTTCAGTGCTCCTCTTGTCCATGTTCCTTCACTTCAGTTTCTCTTTACCAGCTTCCTTATTTCTTATTAATTTTTCCCCAACACAAACTACTAGTATCCATTAGCACTTGGACTTTCTGTGTTTTTAAAAATGATCAAGACTTTTAGATTGGTGATTACATTTTGCCAGCTAATTTATCACAGAGATTTTTTTTCCTCCAAGTGCCTTATATCAGTGAAAATTCTTCTGGAAGTTCAGAGAACATGGAATTTCAAGCACATTTTAAGTTGGAAAAACAAACACACAAGCAAACAAAGACCACTTGAAGATCCTGGGTAAACAACTAGAAGAACACCCTCCAGGTCCCGTTGTTAACATCTACCATCACATCACTGAGTGGGGTTGCATTGCCCTCCAGGTGTAACTGAATATGCCCCAAATGATGCCTTTTGTGTGCCCTAAGTCCAAAGATCCATCAATGAGAATTTCATTTATATTTTTCAGAAGAAATAGTTCTATTTAGTTCTGGTCTTTTGACTTACAGAAACAATCTAAAAACATACTCCATATTGCCATCTTAATACTCATTCCTTGCTCAACACAGGAACAATATAGAATAAAAGAGGAATAGGGTCATGCAAGTTTTTCATACTGCTAGGAGAAACTGAGTTATAGATAAACTAGATATAGGTTTTAGTTCAATCTCTGTTTCATGCTATAAACTCCTACAAGACAGCAAACTGAGAAATGTAGTGCCTAATCATGACCAGGAGAGCTCCGGGACCATTTTAGCCTTTTAAAAAGATGGTTGATGGTGACAAAACATATTAAATGCATGAATACACATAAAGATAATTTTTTAAGTTAGCCTAAGTTCTCCATTATTATACACATGAAGAATAAATATGTATGCTTTCATGGAATTTGTTCACTTGTATGTAAGTTATGACAATCAATAGATTGTTTCCATGCAACAAGAGACAAAAGAAAGATTTATGCAAAATTTGAGAGGAGGAAGAAAATAAACAAAACTATAGGCAGTTTCTGTGAACATTTGTTATTTTTCTTTCAGATTAGCTGGCAGACAGTAATGAGGCCAGTCAGGGTATTTTGCCCTTGAGCACTTCAAACATTTATCAAAGAAAACAATTTTAATCATGTATGGATTCTCCTGACAAGCATTGGTGTGCACATAACAGGTTGATTGTATAATACCTAGCAGAGTCCTCTGTTAACACTTTCTTCTTAGAACAAGTCTGCGTATGCTTCTCTCAAAATTTCACCACCTAAAACTGAGAATCAATGACATGGCTAACACGCCTTAGTGAAAAGTTACACCAGCATTATGAATAATATAACCTTTCATTTATTTAGTGTTTGGCTGTGTGTGTGTGTGTGTGTGTGTGTGTGTGTGTGTGTGTGTATCAAAATGTGTATTCCATTTCTTTCAGAAATTTGCTATAAAATGTAAAATGCCTACCACCAACAACTACCTGCTTCTCTGTGAGTCTTTTCCATGCAAACCTTCCTTTTTTCAGTCATCTGAGAAGAGGAACTTAAAACAACCATTCGATTTCTGAGCCGAAGGTACAGGTTAACTCCACAGCAAGGAGGTCAATGTGGATTAGCTTTAAGAGAAAAACAACAGATGAGTTACCATTACTGAGCCTGTAGAGGTCCTGCTCAGGAGGAATGTTATGACATTATAAGAACTTCTACCTTTACTGGGGATGACTTGATGTTTACATTTTAACAGGAGCCCTCTGTCTGGATATTGAGAATAAGAATCCAGAGTGGAAAGGGTGGAGTAAATGGAATCTATTTAGAGGACACATTATATTGTTCCAGGAAGGAGTTGATAATGGCTTAGACTGAAGTTATCTATAGAGGTGATGGGAAGATTTAGGATGCTGTTGAAAGGTGTCATTGGTGGGAAGGATACACAGTATGAGAGAAAGAAGAAAGTCAAGATTGATTCTAATCTTGTCCTTTCACATATCTCTGAGTCTGCCAAAGCAGCTTTAATGGGGATGTGTACCTTTAGCTACTGTGGAAATCACCTGAAGAATTAGATCAACTACATTCAATTGGATTATTTTAGCTATCTAGTGATTGGGTAGACAATGTCCTAAAATATTGAAATGATGCTCAACCTCACTGAAATAAATGCCATTAAAATAAGGAGATTTTTCTTCGTTCATCAGTTTCAAAAAAGCAGAAAGTTTGATAGTACACAGCGACAAGGTGTGGAAAGGCATAGATTTTCATGCATTGTGTGAATGTAGGAGACTATTTTGGTAAGAGGATGAAGGACTTATATGATCCATAAAAACTAGAAATTCCTACCAGAAATTACACTGCTCAAAATTTATCTGACAGATAAATTTGCAGGCCTCTTTCAATCATAAGGATATATATATATATTTTTTTAAAGCATTTATTTCTGAAATTTAACTCTGAGTATAATCTAAGTGCCCATAGATCATTGGCTTAGTAAATCAATTACCTGTTTTATGGACATTCATAGTTAGATTACTAAGCAATAAATTTTAAAAGGTTTTACATTTGACTTTATGATATATTAAGGAAAAGTGAAGGGTAAAATGTTCATAATGTAAAATTTCAGTATGAAAGTACACACATAGTATCATATAAAATATCCATTTTATGTATATAAAATTATTTATGCATAACACCAATGGTTAACATATATATATATATATATATATATATATATATATATATATATATATCTCCTTTGTAAGGAAAATTTGTTATCTGTAAAGAGATCTTTATATTTGATCTTTTATAAAGTAAAGTGCTGGACTTTTTTTCATGTGTATGTATTACACATTTATTTAATAATATAAATGTGACCTATCACACAGAAGTGGTATGACCTAGCACTCATCATAATAATCCATAAATGTCCATCTCTTAATTGAATTGTTTTAATTTGAATTTTTACTGAAATATTGATGATATCTAAAGTAAGAAGTAAAAATTACCTGAATAAAATTACCTTATTAAATATCTCTTAAGTTTTACTTTGGGCTTAAAATGGAACACCCAACTATTTATTAGTTGCTAAAGTTAATGTTGGGCTGAGGTTGAGCTCAGTTGGTAGAGTGCTGCTCCTCACCATCTGAGGACCCAGATTCAATCCTCAGTGCTGCAAAACTGGGAGAAGGATGTGGCCATCCACAATCAGCCATTGAAATCCCTATGAGGGTCATTATGAGTTGGATTCCACTCAATGGCAGGTTACAACAACAATAACTTAATGCTTGTCCTTCAAATTTTATTTTGTTGAATCGCTTGCAAGCATTGCATTGCATTGCATTAGTCACTAGTTACAGATGGATATATTGTTTTCTATCTTGATTTCTAGATGCCTATACTCTCTTGAATTTTTTCTTTCCTATCAATTACTTTTCCTTCAGTTCTTTTGCCAGCAGTTCTTTCCATCTGATGTGTCCCCATTAAGGATTACAAACCCAAGGGTTTGTAACTCAAACTAGGTATTCTTTTTTTAATTCTTTTTTTATTTTAATTTTTTGAAATTTTTATTAGTAATTTTTAATGTACAATTTAATGGGTCTCATTATGACATTTGAATACACGCATTTCATTGTGCATTGCTCATGTTAACTTCCTCCTTACTCTCTCTTGACTTTTCTCCCCCTACCTCTCTCTCCCCACAGATAGTCTCCTTTCTACTTGCATGTCTTTTTGTGATTTTATCTATCTATATACGTACATACCAATTTTGCCATAAGGGCAACATACATGATATTTTTTCCCTTGAGGAACATTTTAGATTCATAGCGTACCAATGCCTGCAGCTGCAGCACTGTGGCATCCGATCCCGTCAGACCTCGGAAGCTAAGCAGGGTCGGGCCTGGTTAGTACCTGGATGGGAGACCGCCTGGGAACACCAGGTGCTGTAGGCTTGGGAGAAGGACCTGGCAACCCGCTCCCAAAAATCAATCTGCCATTGAAAACCCTATGAACAGCAGAGAAGCACTGACAATAGTGTTTCCACTGTTGTACAGAGGGTCGCTATGAGTCGGATACTGACTCAAGGGCACCTAACAACAACAACAATAAGCATAACAATGACCAAACAGCCCAAATTTTATTCTCTGGTTAGCCCTTAAACATAGGGCAGGGATTCTTTTTTTTTTTTTTTCTTTAACTTTAGTTCTATTTCTTTCTTTTCCTTTTCCCCCCTTCCCTTTATTGGTAAATGATGGTGGTATACAGAGTAATATGTTGTTGTTGTTGTTAGGTGCCATCGAGTTGGTATCCAACTCATAGTGACCCTCATAGGGTTTTCAATGGCTGACTGTTTCCGGATTGCCTTGGGAGTTGATTGGCAGGTCCTTCTCCCATTTTGGCGGTGCTGGGAATTGAACTAGGGACCTCAGAGACTGCAGAGCAGCGCTCTACCAACTGAGCTAAATCCCAGCCCCACAGAGTAATATAGCACTGGCTTTTTCCATTATGCAACTATTACATCACTTTTGGTTATACTTTTATTAACTTACAAGATTTATGGAGCCTTATGATTAATATGTAGTAAAACTCAAATGCACATTTGGGTTATATTCCTGTATTTCTCCAATGTACTTGTGAAGTTGCATTGTTTATATTGAGATTATCCTCTCCCCATTTATCTGTCTACATTGATTCTCCTCCCTACCTTATGAAATCTTTGCTTCCCTTTGCTAATTCCCTCCCTCCTTTCCACTCTTTATATTGTCCCTTCTTCACTAAGTTTAGTTGTACATTTTTTATACACAGACTTATGTATAGAAATTTTTTCTCCCTTTAAGTAAGATTTAGCTCCCACATATGAGTGAGAACATATGGTACTTCTCTTTTTGAGCTTGTGTTCATTCACTTAAGATGTTTCAAACCAGGTATTCTTAACTTGTGGTTCATGGAACTCAAAGTTGGTCTTAGAACTCGATGGGTCTATGAACTTGGGTAAGAAAAAGACATATAATTATATTGTAATTAACTTTTGTTGGCAAAAACCCAAAACAGTATCTCATTATCTGTATCTTTGTCAGAAATAGAAACTGAACATTTTCCTATCAGGTGATTATTGTAGATACTAAATATATTTAATATGTTTAAACCCATAACACTTTGATATTACAGTAGTTGCCTGCAGCTGTAGCCCTGCGGCATCCGATCCCGTCAGATCTTGGAAGCTAAGCAGGGTCAGGCCTGGTTAGTACCTGGATGGGAGACCACCTGGGAACACCAGAAGCTGTAGGCTTGGGAGAAGGACCTGGCAACCCCCTCCCAAAAATCAATCTGCCATTGAAAACCCTATGAACGGCAGAGAAGCACTGATAATAGTGTTTCCCCAGAAGCACTGATAATAGTGTTTCCCCTGTTGTACAGAGGGTTGCTATGAGTCGGATATCGACTTGACGGCACCTAACAACAACAACATTACAGTAGTTATCAGATTTTTTACTAGAGCTTATTATGTATATGTTAGTAAAGAAGCAAATGTGTGGCCATATCTCATACTTATATATACAAGTATTTGCATAATTGTGTCTGTGCATGTGTGTGCCTTGCAGTTTTTGTTTGTTTGGCTGGTTGGTTTGTTGACTAAACGTCTTACTATGTGTCCCGGGCTGACCTCTAACTTATTGTGTAACCTAGGCTGACCTCGAACTTGTGATCCTTCTACCTCACCCTCCTGAATGCTGAGATTACAATTGCATACCATTATATCTGGATTTGGATAATTGTATTTTTTACCCTATATATTTAATTTTACACACTTCAGTTTATCCAAGAAGGCTTTCTATAGACTTTTTAGTCTATTAGCAAAGTCAACAACACAGAAAAAATTAAGAAAGTATGTGTTCCTTGGGACTAGCTCATTTTCCTTCTGGAAATTCCATAATCACCAAAATGAAAATGATCCTTGAATCTTTATCTTCAGTAAAGATGTTGCTCCTGAACTGTAATATCCAGACATCTAATGGGCATATTAAATTTAATTTCCCAGTTGAGATTCACCCTCCACTGCTCATACCCTTGCCCACTTTTACCTTCAAAACTGAATTCTAGTATTTTCTTTGTATTTGGTTATATTGCCTACATCAATCTAGTATTGTACACTAAAAGTCACGTGTTCCTCCATTCTTCTGGTCTAACAAAAAGTGAAGGGAGGGGATTCCATTTGGCAGTTTTTGTGCCAGAATCTATTTGATATTTACGTCTCAATTTCATTTTACCTTCACAACATTTCATAACAAAAAACATTATTGAGCTCTTTGTAGGCAAGAAAACTAATGAGCATGGAGAAACTGGGAATTATTAAGTGCCAAAAATAACACATTCAGATCTGTATTATTCAGAAGTCTATGCTCTTTTTATGTGACAGGTCAGTAGAACCCACTATTGTTTTTCTGACCCCATTAGGAACCTAGGAACTCAAAGAAGCAGGACCCATGCCTCTTCCATTCATTCATTCTTAAGACACTTATTAATCCTTTTCTTGGCCCTAGACCACCTATGTTCTTTATTACCAAGAAACAAACTTGCTTGAGACATGATATCTACTTTCAAGTACCTTAAGAGTTTAATTTTCATACAATTGAGACATTTTCAAGCAGTTAATTCCATAAATTGGAAGATATTAAGTGTTGTTTTAACGTTTGGATAGTGTATCCATAACAATGCTAATTTTTTATTTTAATATCAATTGAGATAGTGAAAAATAAGTACAGACTTAAAGCAACAGTTACAGAATTGGTTCTTCTGCCTTGAATTTGTAACCAAAACACATTTTTATTTGTGAACATATTTCTACTCAAAGTTTCTAGCGCTGCCACAGATAACAAATTAGCTTACAAACATGGAGAACACTATGACAGAGACCATATATTATTGTCAGTCATAAAGTCTAAGCTTCTGCATTTTTCATTTTCTCACTGTGACTAAAACAAACAAAACTATCACATACTAGTAGGTCCTTGGATATTTTCACTATAAGTGTTATGATGTCTATATTCAGATATTTGATAAGGCTTTCTCAGAATGAATCTATTATTTTTCTAAAAATACTAAATGCTAATTATTTTGAAAATATGCATAAGTCAAAAAAGGAAAAAATAGATCATCCAATATCTTATATGCAAGTAAATATTATTAATACTCAGATTATCATTTTAGACATTTCTATCACATGCATAAATAGAAGATTACACTTGTTGCTGTTAGGTGCTATCAAGTTGGGTCTGAAATATAAAAGGATTTTTTTTCATAAAAATTAGATTGCATTATAATACAAAGCACAAATAACATTTGAAAAGAAAGTATTTTCTTTCTCTGGACAAATTTTAATTTAAACCTGTTCAAAAAAAAAAGGAGAAAAACCTAGTTCTGAGTCTAAAATGTGTTTAATTTCTCAATTGAGTGAAGAAAATTTGTTGTAATTGCTTATTTGACACCATTAGATACTGTTCATAAGCCATACAGTAACACCAGTTAAGGAAAAAACATTAACATAATGATGGCCCTCAATAATTAGGAAGGAAAATTTTATCCTTCAAAACAACCCAGAGACCTGTTCCATTTTAGTAGCTATCCTTATGCTCTTTTCAGGACCATTTTTCTTTGAGCTTTAACCTTATTTGTGGGTTCTTCTCCTTCTGAATCCTTTTGTAGTTATTATTGGACCACAAGGGCATGTTTCCTGGATTTGTTTTCTTTTTGTGATGGCAGATGTTACCATTTAATAAGAATCTATCACATCCCTTAAATTCTTCCTCCTTTTACAGCCATTACAATTGCCTGTGGTTCAGATTATATAGCTATCCTGAGACCAGTAATTCACACATGAAGGAATTGCTGTGCATCTTCATACCTGTTTGCTATTTTCATAAACTGTATGTCCATACTATAGCAAAGAGAGGCAGTTGCTGAACATATGTCATTTTATGCATTTTAAAGAGGTTTTGTGTTATTTCATTAATTTACTAGTCTTACAAAAGTCTTCAGAAGAAGGCAAGGTACATTGCTCCCTTTTAACAGATGAAAGAATTTAAAGGGAAGCAGTTTAATGACTTATGGAAAACGCATAGAGTGGGTTATGGCAACTAAAGCCAGGACAAGGTGCTTAGATTTCTAAAGCAGGACATTCACCACTATATCAAGACACATAGCTTGATCAATATTATCTATGAGAGTGAAAGTAAAAAATTCATAGGAAAGTACAAAGGAATACCACTTATTGAATTTTAGTATATATGAGCTATTAATGCTATTATAAATGTATCCAAACTCCAATAGATTATGGTTAATTTGATTCTGCAAAGACATTTTACTTGATTTCTTTTAATTCATTACAGTCATTTCCTCTGAGAAAACTAATTAACTGAACCAAAAATAGAAGAATAAGTTGTTCCAAGCAATTTAGAACATCTACAACTAGGTGCAATTTCTGTGTGCCTGTGTGTTTGAGTCTTAATGGAACCAAATATTTAATTATGCCTGCTAGATAAAAGAATTTTTGGTAGGCAAATTGAGTACCTTAAGTTTGACTTACAGTTTTATGTAAGGTTATATTTTTCTTTCTGAGCTAATACATTACTTTTAGAGACTTATAATTAGGTCATAAAAGGCTGAACAATCTGAGTATCTCTAACCTGGTCAATTATAGATGCCTGGTCCTGACTCACAGTGATTAAGTAGTCTTTATCATTCCTGGATATGAAAACAGACTTATAAAGTTTAATATAGAAGAGGCATCCTAACAGCCTTGTGATCTCTTCTCGTTTGTCCCTTTTCTCAGCTCTGTATGTACTCCAGGACCTCGCTATGTTCATGCTCTTGCTGCCCTTCAAAATCCATTAAGGCCAAATTGTTACACTCAGATGTGCTGGTGACTAACTGAAAATAGCATCTATTCATCAGCAAAATTAACTTTCCTCTTGAGTTCTATCCATTGAGGTTGCTGTGTTGAACCAATATATGTGGTTAGAATAGTTCTTTTTGACTGCTTAATGTCTGGCAGTTCCATTCCTGGATTGAAACACATTCTTCCAGCTGAAATCTAGATTTAGGTTTCATGGGCTCAAAGGAATGGTTTTTGCACCATGGTTTAGTGTTAGGTTTATAATTCTTATAGAGCTATAGACCATTCACTGTAGCCATGGAGGGACCAAACATCAGGTTATATATTGAATCCAGAAGCTAGAATGTCAAAGTGTGTGGCAGAATGAGAATGCTTCAGCAGATGTACCCTGACTCAGCAGGGAAAGTTTTCAACACATTGAAGCTCATATCCCAGCACCAGACATTTGATGTAACTGGCAGAAGGTGGGCCCTGCAGAGCTAAATACTAAATGTCCCTTAAATAACTCTCATTTCTAGCCAAGGCTACTTCCCTAGACCTGGTGATCACAGATGTTCATTAGTTGGGTGGAAGATTGGCTATTAAACAATACTCTAAATTAGGACCATTTGCTTTCTCTTTTGATCAAGATCACAGCTAAGCATACACATGACAAGGTAGATTTTATAACCATTATGCCTGTATGTATTAGAAAAATAATGGCCCTGGTCATTTGAGTTAAGATTATTTCTCTTGTTATGTTTAAGCTGTGCATAGGGTATATAATTACTCTATTTATATAACCAAGATCGGATTTGTTTTTCTATAGATAAATATTAATTTGGCCTTAGTGGTTTTAGAATCTAGTACTCCACATAAAAGACAGGAACAGGAATATAAATTTCCTGTTTTCATTTCTTCTTTTGTTTCAAGGACAAGCTGTCTACCAACTAATGCTAGCTTGAGCACTTTGGACATAGTAGCTCTAGTTTCTTAATGATGCTTGGCTTTTGTAGCTGAAAAGGTAGTTTGGGAAATATGATTTGGGCTCTGAGATATCAGAATCATTGGCTGTCAGTAATTTGAAGGGCATTTGCATTTTGCACCATTCACGTAGGATAAGAAATTTATTGGAGACATTTTATTTATATAGAGAGAGCATGGGAACAATACATGCCTTCCACATAAAGAACAAAGCAATTATATTTACACTGGAGTGGTAAAGAATGAGTTCCTCAACTGAGTAAATAAATATGAGGTTTTGAGGTTTTAAGTATATTAGAAACTGAAAGACTAGAAAAGATACCAAAGAACAGGTAGGAAGCAATTGGCAAATCAAGACAGAGTAAAATATTCAATTCTTATAAGGGTATTTGTTGGTTGCATTGGAAAGAGAAGAATGTGAACTAAGCAAGCTTTCCTAGAAAAGAAAAATATTTTGTTAAAAAGTTAATGTATTTTATAAATTGTGAGGTGAAATATAATAATCCAGACAGCAGCATTTGAGCATTATTCCTGTTTAAAATAAGTGGTTGTAAAATATATCATTTTGGTTAGCTAAATATAATCATCGCCTGCAGCTATAGCCCTGTGGCATCTCATCCCGTCAGATCTTGGAAGCTAAGCAGGGTCAGGCCTGGTTAGTACCTGGATGGGAGACCGCCTGGGAACACCAGAAGCTGTAGGCTTGGGAGAAGGGCGTGGCAACCCCCTCCCAAAAATCAATCTGCCATTGAAAACCCCATGAACAGCAGAAAAGCACTGACAATAGTGTTTCCCCTGTTGTACAGAGGGTCACTATGAGTCGGATACCGACTCGATGGCACCTAACAACAACAAATATAACCATCAAGTAACTATAACTTGTGTGCTCTTAGAACAAAGGATTGCAATCTTTTCAAACTAAAATTATGATTACAGGTTATGCTAATATTATACCTTCCTCCCCATCACCTGTCCCTAATTGTACAGCACTTCATGCCAAGAAGAGGTGGGGTTTCCTTTTGGCTCTATGTTGTGGTGGTTGTTGTTTTTAGGTGCCGTCGAGTCAGTATCCGACTCATAGCGACCCTCTGTACAACAGGGGAAACACTATTGTCAGTGCTTCTCTGCTGTTTGTAGGGTTTTCAATGGCAGATTGATTTTTGGGAGGGGGTTGCCAGGTCCTTCTCCCAAGCCTACAGCTTCTGGTGTTCCCAGGTGGTCTCCCATCCAGGTACTAACCAGGCCCAACCCTGCTTATCTTCCAAGATCTGACGGGATCTGATGCCACAGGGCTACAGCTGCAGACATAGGTTGTGGTTAGGTGTCATCAAGTCAGGTCCAACATAGCTGCCCTTATAGGATTTTCAATGACTAATAGGGATCGCTGTGGGAGTGGATTGCCATGTCCTTCTCCCATTTTTGTGGTGCTGATGATTGAACCCAGGTCCTCAGAGAGTACAGAGCAGCACTCTACCAACTGACTAAACCCCAGCCCTTTTGGTACTATAGCAAAATAATGTCCACCATTTTCAGTCACACAAAAATGCCTTTAAAAACAAAGCAGACAAACATTATTGTGATGATTTGCAATGTTGGGGATTTTTAAAAGCACCCCATGATTACGGTCCCTCAGACTAGCTTGAGGGACTGACCTCTAGGTGACCCCAGGGCCACATTCCAGTCACTCACTTTTACCCCTCCCATCGAGTGAGTAAAGATGGCCCCTGACAAGCCTGACCCTGTCCCAACCACCTTTATCTTGATTAGCTACCCCTATCCCCCGATTGGCTCCTAAGTTACCCTACCTGATTGAACCCTACACACCTAACCCACCAATACAAGTTGTACCCCAAAATCACCCTATTTAAATAACTTCCCTTACCTGGCAAGTATGACAGGTAAGCTGTCATACTTGCCAAGAATGCACCCTGATTGGTTGTCCCCAGCACACTCCCCTTTCCAGGAGCCTATATAAATAGGATCCTGGACCCCCCCCCTTCACCCTTCACTGTTCTCCACTTCCTGTCCCGACCCCATCACCTTGATCCAGCGCTCCCCAATCCTGAGACTGACCATCTAGGACGCCAGTGAGTCAAGACCAGGGGCCTTGAAGCACCAAAGGCTACAAGCAACTCATGAAGAGCCTCCCAATTCTTCCCACTCTTAGGAAGGAGGGAGGTCGAGAAGGTGAGCTGCGAGAGTCAAGACCACCAGACCTTCAGCCCAGCAGAACATCTGTTGCTGTAGCTTTAAGAGCAGAGCTGTACTATCAGTGACCCTGCAGCATTTTATGCTGCAGGCTTTGAGCTAACACTTTTCAGGGGCTGCTTGCTGGTTGCCCCTCACTTAAGGAACAACCCAATAAACTTTCCCTCTTCTGTTTCCCTGATAACGTCTCCTGAGGTCCTTCTTTGGCATCTCCGGCCATCACACCAATCCAATCCAATGGGTGCCCGATATCCACTTGGTGTCGGGGCAAGGATTTGACCTCAGCTGGGACTGAGCCAAACCCCAGCATTGCAACATCAGTTTCTCCTTGAAATATTGTTTTAGAGAAGTTCAGCTAGTAGGTACATAGTTCTCATGAAATAATTACAATGCTTCATAGGTATTTTTCATAAATATATACATATAATTCTGCATGATTCTCCATTGATGTCCTTCTTCCCTAGAAAGGAGAGCATGTTCAGATGAAAGTGATGGGTTCTAGTAGGCTTTAATGCTGATGTTTCCAGTGTCTGGAGGGTATACTGAGAAAGAAATTAGAGGAAAGCTGTACAGTGGTTACTGTGATTCAGCAATGATACCACCATACAGTTCATGACTATACTAAATATTAGCATTTGTCATTCTCCTCTAGGGAAAAGTCTTGTAGAAGACTGCCTTTGTCCACCCCTATGTTATTTGAATCTCAAAAGAGCACTAAGGAAGTTTCTCAAGGAGAAGTTTTAAAATCAGATTAAGTGCAGCAGTTTAATAAAAGCACAAGGACAAACAAAACTTGCTCCTGAAAAACTTACACAAGGAACATATATATGTAATAAATTTAGCCAACATTATTCCTATTTACATATTTAACTTTGTTTGAATCATATTTCTTGTGTCCTAAAGTCCTTTACTCCAAAGAAGAAGTTGTCCTTGATTTGCCTGCTGTTAATGACATAAATGAATGACATTTCAGGGACCTCACAAATTGATGATATGGATGCTTCTTAGAAATCCTTTCTCTATAATTTAAAGTCAGATAGTATGTAGAAGTAAAAAGATATGTTTAGCTGTTTTGCTCTTCACGAGGACAACACCATGGCGTAATTAATGCTGAGATGAGAAAATTACTTTTTTTCTGGAGGGCAGCTGTAGATAGGCACTAGATTAAAATTAGATCAAGTGTTATTTCTGGCACAACGATGTGGTATCTTGTTCTCATCATTTATGTTTTCTGACCCTCAATTCTCTCACCTATAAAGTAGAAATGAAAATTTTTGCCTAGTAGAGGAATTTTAGGGATTAATTATTTAATTCTTTGTAAACTGTAATAAGTAATATAAGTAATTCCTAATTTTTTATTACAATTTATCAAGGGTATGTTGTTGTTAGGTGCCATCGAGTCGAGTCCAACTCATAGCGACCCTATGTACAGCAGATCAAAACACTTCCTGATTCTGTGCCAGGAACATAATCTTATTTATGTTTAAGTGCATTGTTGCAGACACTGTGTCAATATGAGGTATCCAACATGTAATGCTGCACATAACTTATTTTTTTCTTCTGCAAAAAAACTCTGCCAGATAGTGTTCTGGCTGTCAATTGTTGCATAAAAAACTACAGCTGTTCCTCCATATTTGTGGGTTCCACATCCATGGATTTAACCAAAGAATTTCTGTCCATGCATTGAAAATATTTATTAAAAAATAACCTCTGTTCAAACATGGGTAGACATTATTCTTGTCATGCTTTCTTAAACAATACAACACCTATTTACAAAGCATTTACACTGCATTAGGTATTATAAATAATCTAGAGAGGATTTAAAGTATATAATGAAAAGTATGTAAGTTATAAACAAATATTATGCCATTTTCTATAAGGGTCTGAAGCACTGGCAGATGTTATTTCTGTGAGGAGTCATGGAATCAATCTCTCAAGGGATGGGTCAGCTGAACTCTATATTCCTGGCTTTTGTCTTTTTGCACAATTTTTCATATTAAGAATTTGGAAAGACAAGTGTCAGCTGAAGTAGCTGGAGTCAGGGCTTACACTTCAATAGTCTTCTCCACTCACATATCTGGAGTCCTGGGGTCCCTGGGCTTCTCTCTCTTTCTGCCTGGCATCACAGCCTTTAAAATTTTTCTGTGTTGATTTGATTTCTCATAGCATGTTCATCTCAGGATCGTCATTCTTCTTAGGTGGTGGCTTTCTTACAAAAGTAAGGAGTTGTCAACTCAAGTAAGGATTATGCCCAGAATTAGCCACATCATTACTACTGTATTCTATTAGCTAAAAACATTCCTAGACTATATAGGATCAAAGGAGAGGGGGGAAAAAATCCTGCCACTGGCAGGAAAATGGACAAGTCAGATGTGGTTTGAATAATATCTGACCAAATGTCTTTTAATGCCTGTGTTTCTTTCTTCTGGTATAAATTCAATAAAAGAATACGTACAGCTTCTTACATGATACACACACACACACACACACACACACACACACACACACACACACACAACATTTTATGCCAGATGCAGCTGTTATCTGCTATTTTATCATCTAGAAATATCACTTGACATTTGCACTTGCTTTTGCTACATTGACTCCCCAGTGCTGAAAGTGTATGAAATGTCAAGGTAGAATACTTACAGTTTATTTTGGCTGGATGATTCTAAGTCCAAAGAATAATGGAAGTTTGATGCCTCAGGTATCCAGATGTGGATACTGTGAGAGCAGCATAAAGCCAGTCATGTTTTTTATAAACAAAAGAAGTGTGGAAATATGTTTGTGGTACATGTGCTATATAAATGTGAATGGTATATCCACTTTATTCTTTAGAACAGTTGAGTATCTAGACCACCACATTTCGTCATCATTTCAAAAACAATGAATTCATTTTTCTAATTCTTTCATGGGTTTTCTCATTAGCACTTCCTGCTCTTATACTGTACCTTCTATAATGAATTTAGTAATCATGACAAAATTTTACTGTGGCAATCACTCAATATTCTGAAGTAGATGTTGAGGGACATTGCTGTTTATTTGTGTGTTTTTCTTTTAAACTTGTCATTTTCCACCCACTTGGAGAATTATAGGATCAGTTTTCCTCCCCTATTATTTACATAATCTTCTTGGTATTGTCTTCTCTGAACTTCTCTTCTCCTTCTATGTTTGCTTTCTTTTTAAAAAGATTTTTTCATTCAATACAATAAAATATACCTGAGGAAGATTCAATCCATTTATGTGTCAAGATCTTGAACTCTATTATGGTTCTTTTTTCTCATATCTATCTTTTTTTATTTGAAATTTTATTTACAAATACTTAACAGGAAACATTGAGAAATAATGTAGGCAGAATGCAGTAAAATGGCATTTATGGTAATATATTTTTTTCTATTTTTCTCCTATTTGTTAACATATTTCAGATATGGGCAAAAGAATATTTCCATACTATGAAAAGAAATTTCACCAGTGGCAACTGACCTGTGGCCTCATTATAGAGATAATGGGAGTGGTGGAATGTAGGGCACATGGGGGAAATAAACCATATGGATGAGGTCTAGGCAGGTATAGGCACTACTCAGATCCCTATGACTGGAATCATGTGAAAATGCAGAGCAATTATTACCAAATCTAATGTAAATTCTCTTAAGTTGTACATGTCAACGCAAACAAAAATATTATATACCAATCAAGCATATCTGTGGGCTAGATTTTTCCTATGGAACACTAGTGTATAAATCTGTTCTAAACTCGTGACGCTTCCTTGTGAGTTCTACATTCATATCCAACTATCCCATGATATCTTCATCAAATATATAAAATTTGCCACATTTAATATGCCCAAATAGAGCTTTTAATAATTTCTCTCCAAATTTGCCTATCTCAGAAAATGAAATCATTAGCAACTTAGTGATCAGGATTGATTGCTTTATTACTATAGCCCAATTCATCAATAGGTTATGTAATTATAATATTCTTCCCCTGTGATCAGTACCATGTCTTAATCTTTGTCTATGAGGGTCGCTAATGAGTTGAGCCCAACTTGGTGGCACACAACAACAGCAATCTTAATCTTTGCTCAAACTTCATTCTCTTAGACAAATATATTAGCCTTCAGATGGATTTCTTCTTCCATCTTTCCTCTAGTCTATATTCTATCGGTGGTTTGGGATTTAGCTCAGTAGAGCACGGCACTGCAGTCTCTGAGGACCTCAGTTCAATTCCCAGCACCACAAAAATGGGAGAAGGGCCTGGCAATACACTCCCAAGGCAATCTTGAAACAGTCAGCCATTGAAAACCCTATGAGGGTCACTATGAGTCGGATACCAACTTGATGGCACCTAACAACAACAACAACATATTCTATCGGCACTGGAGAAATATTTAACAATGAGAAAAACAACAGCAATGACAACATTTTTTTTCTCTGAATCAAATCATTCATTGATTTCCATTACAATGGGAATAAAAATTATAAATTTTTCCAGGGTCTACCTTTTAATAACATCATCCCCTCCCTCAGTATTTTTGAGTCATGGTTAGCCTTCCCTGGATCAATGAAAAAGCCAACATCTTGTGCATCTGGTGATTGTAGCATTTGCTTCTCCTTGGGTGCTTTAAATAGTTGCCTCTCTCTCTATCTTGTGTGTTAGCTCAAGGGTCACCTTAAAGAGGCATTTCCTGACTATTTTATTTACAGTTGTCCCCTCCATCAAGATTCTCTATAATATCACCCTATTTATGTTATTACTTAGGGCACTAGAGTTACAGTATAGTTTTGTTGCTAGGGAACTCAGACTCTCTCTTCAGAGCCCTTGGACACAAAAAGGAATTTGAGGGCAATTTATTGAAGTCAAAGAGAGTTGTGAGAGCTCTCAAAGTCAGGGTAGGGAGGCTTGGGATTTAGGCCAGTTTCAGAGGAAGGAAAACAGAAAGACAAAGGGAAACTGAAACCTACACGCATGCATGCACACACACACACTCACACACGTGCACACACACACAAGTTACGCTTTCTGAGTCAGAAGTCAGAAAATGGTCAGGTTTAGCAGTGGGAAAAAGCAGATGCACCGATTGTGGGACTTTTGGAGTATATGATTCTATATCTCATTAAGAGGACAAATATCGCTCCTATTCCTTTGTCCTATCATCAGTGTATCATATTTCTTTTACCTTTTGGGCCTTAGTTTGTCCTTGTTAGGATGTAAAGCAGGATTTCCTCTTTAAAGCAGAAGTCTTACTTCAAAAGTGATATCCCTTCACCTGATCCAAGACATTGTTGTTGTTGTATACCCTTGAGTCGTGTCAGACTCATAGTGACGCTCGTAGGGTTTTCAATGGCTGATTGTTTTGCAATTGCCTCAGGAGGGAATTGTCACGTCCTTCTCCCATTTTTGAGGTGCTGGGAATCAAACCCAGGACCTTAGAGACTGCAGAGCATGGCTCTACCAACTGAGCTAAGTCCCAGCCCCAGTCCAAGACATGGGAGACACCTATTGTCTATATAAGTAATGGATGTTAGCAGCCACCATAGATCATGACATTTGTCTCAGAGGAAGCTGCTGTATTGATATTCATATGTCTCAAATGGTGCCTGAGAAGCAGGTGGTTGCAGAAGGCTTTTTTATTCCCTTTCTTCCTGTCAAGCATTTCCTTATTAGCTATAACCTCCTCACTGAAATAAAACTTCCATGCAAGTGGCCTGGTGCATGGAATTTTAACGATAAATATTTGCAGTTATAAATTGCTTGAGTACCTATAAAGATACATCACTCTTTTGAACAAAACCTCAAATTCTTAAAATGTCCTGTGTTATCTGGTCCTGCCTACATTAATCACATTGGACAGTACCAGCATTCATCTCTTTTGAACAAGCCAAGTAACTTCCTTACTCAGCATCTCCATAGATATTGTTTCTTTTACCCATAATCATCTCTCAGCTCAAACTTCTTTTAGCTAATGCTTACAGATTTGCTATTCCTTCAAATGTCAACTGAAGGTTACTTTGCCTGTGAAGTGTTCCCTGCCCAATTTCCATCTCACCACCTGAAACTGAAATTCTAAAGACCACACCCCTTCTCTTCTCTCCCACTTCTCCTAAATTTCTGTAGCTTCTGTTTTCTGTAAGTTAAAATCTCAAGAATACTCTTTTGGATGATTTCATAAGTCTGTTACCATTAAGCCTCTGTCCCCCTGCCCATACTGCATGTAAAAGCTTCCTTTTTGTTCTTATACCTGGTCATTGGAATGCACCCCTCCAGTGTAACCATGGCAACTAAATTGCCAGACCACCAGACACAGTTCCAGCTTCTATCTGTGGTATTTCCCCTGAAGCCTCACCCTGAGAGGGCCTTCTTTTTATGTTTTTGTTCCGTTTTCCCCTTTGTGAGACCCCCTTGCTTATCAGGGTACTAATCAATGCTGTTTTGCTTCTATAATCTGCTTGGCTATTTTTAGAGCCCTTTACAGAAGGACCATCCTTCTGCTGAACCCCTTAAAGGACCCAGCTTGCCATTTTCCCTTTGCTCAGCTCTTCAGAGGTGTCTCAGACTAGATCATTACTAGCAATTAATAAATCCTACTGAAGATTAATAATTACCCTGGGGTCTCTTATATCTGGTGAATCTCACTTCATGACTTGTATAGATTCCTCCCACATCATACTTTCATGTACTTTTAATTTGTATCCTTATTCTAGTTGCAATTAACCTATTTTCTTATTATTATTTGTTTACCACCCACAAGGACTAAAGCCATCATGTGCAACCTTACCCCTTTCTTAAAAATTTTCTATAGCCAGGTACCCTGGCTCATGCCTGTAATCCCAGAGACTGAGAAAGCTGAGGCAGGAAGATTGCAGGTTCAGGGCCAGAGACACCATTCCCAATTTAGCAAGACCCTGTCTCAAAATAAAATAATATTTTAAAAAGTGGTTGACTGTGCAGCTCAGTGGCAGAATGCTCCCCTAGCAGGCATGAGACCCTTGGTTTGACTCCCCACACCCCCAGTAATTCTCCTAAAACAAAATCAAAAACCAAAAATAAGCAAACAAACACAACAAAACAGAACATACTTCTTGCAGTAGAGACTAAATCAGTGTTTGTTGACAAGCAAATACTTGTCCACTGGTAGATAAGAGGCAAATACCCCTTCTCTGTCATCCCTTTCCCCCCAGAAATACGCTAATTCATAGCGACAGAAATCAATTAGTGTGGCACGGGCTTACAACCCCTTTTTTTCTTCAATATTAGGGGGATGAACCCATGGCCTCACACTAACTTGTCAAGTGCTCTACCACTGGGCTGCACACCCAGCCCCTTTTTAAATGTTTTATCTTGAGAGAGGGTCCCACTAAGTTATGCAGGTTATCTCTGGCTTGAATTTGTGATCCTCTTGCCTCTACCTCTCAAATCCCTGGAATTACAGGTGTGTGCCACCAATGAAACTCATCTTCATTTATTAACACAAAATCTTCACTTTATAAAATGATCTGTATTATTTTGGGGGAAATCTTGAGGGATTTACATGTGAGCCACTCCTATGGGCCACCATAAAGTCTGTTGTTTCCTCTCCTCTGTTTATCATCAGCTGAGCTATGACATTCTTTCTCTCTGTAGGCCCATGATTAAATCTAAAACATCTCTGAACTTTACTTAGTAAATTTGCTAACTTTTTTCACTCTAACTCATCCAGAAATTCTTTTCTTTATTTTTTATTGGAAAATTTTTATGTACAACTTAATGGGTTTCATTCTGACATGTGTTTCATTGTAACATTTCCATGTATGTGTTTCACTGTACATTGCTCACATAAGTTGCCCCTTACCCTCTCATGACCTTCCTCCCTTATCCTCACTCCCCACCAATGATCTGCTTTCTACTTGTATGTCTTTTTGTGGGACTATTTCTTTATATACGTGTATTCCAATTTTGATTTAAGTCCAAATGTTTTTCTATAGTGATCTATCTTTTTACATTCTCAGCAGTATTACATGAGTGGTCTAGTCCACTTGCATTATTGACATCCTTTGGTATTATTGATGTTATTATTATTTTCCATACTAATAAAGTTGCGCTGTGTACATTGAGGTTGACCTTTCCTTCCTTGCTCCTCATTGGCCCTCCCCCTCCTCCCATCTTCTCCCATCATTGCTTCCTTTTGCTAGATCCCTCCCTCCTTCTTTCCACTCCTTAAATTGTACCTTCTATGCTAAGTTTAAGTGAACTTTTTATTGTGTTCCAATGTACGTATAGGATTTTTTCCTGCTTTTAAGTTTGATTCAGCTCCCACATATGAGTGAGAACATATGGCATTTCTCTTTTTGGGCTTGTGTTCATTCATTTAAGATGACTTTCTCCAATTCCATCCATTTTGCTGCAAATGACATTATTTCATCTTTTAAAATTACTGAGTGGTATTTCATTGTGTATATGTACCATAATTTTTTTATCCATTCTGTTGATGGGTACTTTGGTTGGTTTCATATCCTTGCTATTGTAAAAATTGCTGCATTGAACATGGAGTTGCAGATGTCTCTGTAGTATGAAAACTCATCTTCCTTTGGGTATATTCCCAACAGTGCTATTTCCAGAATTTATAAAGAACTCAAGAAAGCAATTCTCAAGCAAACAAATAACCCAATACACAAATGGACAAAGGAACTGAACAGAGAGTTTTCCAATGAAGAAGCTCTTAAGGCCATGACACACATGAAAAAATACTCAATAGCCCTAACCATTAGGGACATGCAAATCAAAACAACTCTGAAATTCTATCTCACTCCAGCAAGAATGTGCAAAATCAATAAAGCAAATAACAACAAATGCTGGTGAGGTTGTGGAGAAAAGGGAACCCTCTTACACTGTTGGTGGAGTTGTAAATTGTTTCAACCACTTTGGAAATCAATATGGAGGTACCTCAGAAAACTAAAAATAGGTCTACCATATGACCCAGAAATTCTTTCCTGTGACATTACCAAGGTCCTGGATTTACCTGAGTGTAGGTCCCTAAGGAGGGAGCGCCTCAGCTATAAGTGCCAGCACTGGGCTATGTCTCCTGCTGTTACTAACAGGGCATCTTCTCTCAGGATCTAAGCACAAACCCATGAATCTTGGAGTGAGATACAAATTCAGTGACAATTCTGTACTTTCTCACAACCATCAGTTTATCCTTCCAAAACCTGAGATTTTGAGCAGCTTCAAATGCATCTCTTTCCTACAAGAATCCTTTCATATTCCTTATACATATAAGATATCTGAAGAATACATCTCATTGTTTTCTTGGGTGTGGAATATAATTGAGGATTCTGAAACACCCGGAAATTTTGTTTCAGTGAAATAAACAAACATGGAAGCCAGGCATACTCAGACCTGTGTTGGAGTCCAATAAAAAACATTGCAAGCCAGGCATAATAAACCACCTGGAATTACTATGTGTTTTGACACTGCATAGGCAAAATAATTAACATGATTTTAGCAAGATAGGGGTGGTAATGAACTTAGTGTACAGATATATTTATAGGAAAACCCAGCCAGTACCTCCTTCTTCTTTTCCCCATAACATGGATGAGTCCAAGGAACTTCATTTGTATATAAAAGGGAAAAACTCTAATGTAAAACTAAAGACTAGGAATGGTGAAGAGTCTGCTCTTTTGCAGGGAACATTCTTTCAATCTGTACAGTGACCAAACATTTCCATAAAGAGAAATTTCCACTCAGATAAATCTGTCATACTTCAGGACCAAATGCAAAACAGGATGATAGACACTGAGCCATCTAGAAAGGGCCTGACCTGGCTGCTACTGTCTTTAAGAAGTCAATTTGAACTCTGAGCAATGAAATACATCAATGCTTGAGAAATACAGAAGCATCTGGAGATACTTCAGAAGAGATATTTGGAAGTGAAATGAAGGCCTGGAAACTACAGAAATCTTACTCGTCATAAAATTAGTAGAGCTAGAACAACCCTTGAGATCAAATATTTAAATCAAGGAGAATAAAAGTCAAATAGACTAACGAAAGACTTTACCATCTCTTAGGCTCTACTTGTGAAGAAGGACCAACAGGGATGAATGAATGTGATGAGAAACAAAATTCATTACTATGAATAATTTAGGTCAGCAAAGAATTCGTCCATAATATTTTTAATTATTTAAATATATTGTGTGATTTGATGATATACCCAAATAGTAATTAAGACTGTGCATTGAAATGTCCTTGTTTTTATAACCATGGAAAACATTGCTCAGCTAATACTTCATGTCAGTGATGAGGGATTATAAGAAAGCGTTTTTCTCAGTAGGTATCTGTGTTCAGATGTGCACAACCACAGGAATTCTTGTTGTTACTAAACCAAATGCCCACCAGGGGGAGCAAGGGGCTAAATCTCAAGGCCCTGTGCCCAAACTCCTTTCCCACTCAAGGTACTGCAGATTGTAAACTGTTCAGCTGTCAGCTCCTCCTCCTCTTCCTCCTCCTCCTCCTCCTCCTCCTCCTCCTCTCCTTATGAATCATTTGCAGCCTGCATTTCACTGGGGGAGATTTCTTTCAGATTTATTTTCTCTGGTTTCTCAGTGGCAAATCCATGCTGTGGTTGAGCAGCAAAGCAATTTCCATCAAGCTCCAGCAGGGATGTATTTTCCTACAGGATTTTAAAAACCTTGAACATTCACTTACAAAAGAGCGTTTCCTAGTGCCTTGCCATGGGGAACCTGGGGACTAGGCGAGGGGATAAAATTAGAAAAAGAGGGGACACACTACTTAGGGAAGCTTTTTGAACTATTTAATGACTCAGAAAGACAAACTAAAGAAGCAGGCAGGCAACACAATTGAATGTAAATTAGCAAACGCAATTAGCATCACCATATAAATCCCTCCCACTTGACATTCTCCTTTGTATTGCCAAGGCAACCCAGGCAGCCTCCTCCTTTCTCACCTCCTCCATTCAAGCAGCCTCATTCTCCCTCCCCTTCTCTCTTGCTGACTTTGCCCTTGGAATTGATTTAGAACAGGTTGCACCTGCATGAAGCTGGTTGGTGTAGGGAATGGGAAACCAGGGAAATGAAGGAAGAGTGCAGCAAATGCAGACATAGGCTTTGCAGATGTGATTTTTATGTTTTGGTGGTTTAGATTCTTTTTGGGATATACCCGGTACCAATTTGGGAGCATTTTATTCCTTGCTGTGACCATCAGCTGGTGTGAAAAATGCCTTTCTTTTCACCTTAGTATTGCAGTTTGCAGATGAATATATGGCTACCCAAGTACTTCACTACATGCTCTAAGTGTACATATTGCACATTTAAAATTGTCATTAGAGCTAATTCTTTATGAGATAAACAATGCTTCAAACTCATTTTCAGGGTCACTATTATCTACAAAAGAAATGGGAGTGACAAATATACATGTTAAACATATATATGTATATATATGTATATATATGTATATATATATATATATGCACACACATATGCACAGTAGTAACATCTGAGTGAGAATTAGTGTTGGAAGAAAAAGACTTTATTTTTTTATCTAAACAGTTTTTATCTCATTAAGTGAATATCTCATACTGTTAATGCAAAACCAATCCCAATAGTAAAATAAAATAGATTTAAAAATGGAATTCTGATCAGTTGGAAAAAGTAGGTTTTGGAAGTTAAATGAAACATTTAACTCCAACAGTAGCAAAACCTTTATTGAATGTTTTCTGCATGCTAGGCAGCATTTTGAGCACTCATTTGAATCTCAAAAGAACCCTAGGATGTATTTTCATCACATTTTTTTAGATAAGAGAACTGAGGCATAGAGATAATTTGCCCAATACTATTTTGCAGTATAAACTACCATGTTATACCACTGCCTCTCATGTTCAAATTTATATTACCGATTGCTTATGACATTATGTTTGTTAAAAGTAGGCAGCTTCATAGCATTACATGCAATTGACTCAATCACAATTTGATGGGTGACTCAATAACCTTATGGATTTTGTAGTGAGAAGTGAGGCTGGCCTTAGTTTCCACATGCATAAAATCATCTAAGAACAGCTGCCTCTCCTCCCACCTGCCTGTTTCCCTTTAGGTGGTCATCATGCTGACCTGGTGTGCCCCCTACAATGTCCCCACCCCAATTTCAGATATGGTCTTCTTGATTCAGAAGGAAGGATCAGATAAGCCCACAAAAAATAATGTGTTAATTTCATAAGGACTTTCTAGGATATTGGAACTTTTTGAAATGACACAACTCAAAATGAAAACACCCACACCAAAGGTATAGTTTATTTATGAAATATTCAGGAGATGATATCCTTATTGCAAGTACATTCTGGCTTGTACTCACTTGCTTATTTGCATTTTCTCTCTGAACTTAAACTGGAGTTTTCTCTATATTAGTCCCAGATATTGTGAATACAGAGATTTAGACCCTGTGCAGAACACTCCATACACATTCATGGCCTCCTCATGCTAGAAAGATGCCAAGTCTTGGCTAATATGAGTGAGGCAGCCACAAATTAGGCCTCTCAAATCTTTCAGGTGATTTTTCCTCCAGAGGATATTTGATGGCAAACAAATTAGTATCAATAACTGTTCATTTTGCTATGTTTGGTGGCTCATGCCTGTAATACCACTGATTCAAGAGGTGGAGGCAGGAGGATCCAAGTTCAAGGCCTGAGGCAGCCTTCATAATTTAGCAAGACCCTGTCCCAAGATAAAAATTTCAAAAAGGCCTGGGGGTGCACCTCAGTGGTAGCGTGCTTGCAAAGTATGTGTGACGCCCTGGGTTTAGCCCCCTAGTACTATAAAATAAATAAATAAATAGACAAACCTGCTCATTTCATTCAATGTCCTTAAATATGATGTTTAAATGGTCTATCTAAAAACTGCTAGTTCCAAATGGATCCTCACACTTCACTGGCCAGAATATCTGCTTTGAAACTTCAAGAATAGGAAATTTTACTTAAGCTATATACAGACTGCCTGCAGCCATGCCACCCTGACATTCAGTCTCTTCAGATCTCAGAAGCTAAACAGGGTCAGGCCTGTTTAGTACTTAGCTGGGAGATTGCCTGGGAATACAGGGTTATGTAGGCATGGAAGAAGGACCTAGCAGCCCCTCCCTGAAACAATCCCGGAAAAATCAGCAATTAAAAACCCTATGAACAGCAGATATGCACTGACATAGTGCCAGGCATGGCACAGTGTTGGGGAATGTTTCATTATGTTGTACATAGGGTCACTATGAGTCTGACCCAACTTGAGGGTACCTAACAACAACAACAACAACAACAACAACAACAATATTTACACTACAAATTGTTAAACACCTGAATAAAAAGAAATTACTAGTTGGTGCCACTTCTGTAGGTTGTTAATCTGGTTACATATCCCAGCTTCTCAGTTTAGGCTTTAGGATTTGGCATGTTGTTAAGAAGTCAGATTTGGGGAGAGGAGAGTTTGATCATGGAATTGACTGTCCTCTCCACATAACACATCTTAGTTAGCTTTTCATCGTTGTACATCATTGCACATCTCATCATTGTACATTTCATCATTGCACATATCTGAGACAAATAATTTAAAATGAAGAAAGATTTATTCAGAGGTTTCAATTGATGGCCATTGATTCTATTGGTTCTGGGCCCACACGTGATGTGTCAGAACATCATGGCAGGGAACATGCGGTGGAGCATTGGGTCACATCATGGTGCACAGGCAGCAGGGAGAGGAGAAGGTGCTAGAGATGAGGTGCATCTTTCCTGGGCACACGCCTTAGTGACCTACTTCCTCTAACCAGGCCCCATCCTCTACTTTTCACCATTTCCCAAGAATTCCGTCATATAATGAATCCATCAAGGGATTAAGCTACCGAGAAGATCAGAAGATCCAATTAATTCCCAGAAGCCCATCTGGTGGTAACCAAGCCCTCAATACACAAGTCTGTGAGGGACATTCCATATTCAAACAATACACACACACACACACACACACACACACACACACCTGATAATCTGTCTCTTTGGCTTGATTTATCAGGGAATACTAAATTGCCTAAGAGAATATCTCTGCTATCAGGAAACAACTGCAGAATGGAGTGGGGTGGGGTTGGAACTGGAGTTTCCTCTCAGTGAGAATGGTTTTGCTTATACCTAAAAGAAAATTCCAACTCAAAATATCTCAACAATTAAGAAAATTCATTATTTCACATTTTAAGGACTTTGGAAGTAATACAGTCCAAGGTGAGATGACACACTGGTTTAACAATGAAATTGTAGAGACAAGAGGGTGTGACTTCTTTCCTCACTGTTCATAAGGTCCAAGGCTGACATTTCCTAACAAAAGACAGGTTACAGAGGGAAAAGATTAACAAACCAAAATTTTACAAGACATAAGACTCAAGAGACTTCAGAATGAATACCGAAAGACCTCGAGAAAACTGTCCATTTTTGTACCTAAATTCAATGAAGAATAGACAGCTGTGTAGAAATGTTATTGCACAAAACGTTATGATCATGATTGAATGTAATAGCCTAAAAGGGGAAATTCAGCAATTTCTGTCATTCTGATTCCTCTTGGCCTCTCTGTAGCCTTTCCTTCCTCTTGGCCTTTACTTCATCCTGGATATAAGGCAAGATTTTTTCTGGAAAAAGGTTCTTATGGTCTACTATCACACAAGGTAGGTCAGAGAATTTCCTATGGACAGCTCTTATATAGAAATGTATAGAAGTTCTAGATTAATGTTTCTAGATTTTATGCACTGCTTTGGGGAAAAGGGATTCTAGCTTCTAACTGCCTTGGGGAAAAGGATATTCTAGTTTTTACGTCCTGTCTTGGTGGTGGGGGAATGGAGCAGGAGAAACAAGGTCAGGAGAGACTGCTTCTGAGGCTATTTGAATGATGTTCGCTTCAAATTACTCAGCACGCCAAAGCAAGTGCCATACTTTGGAGTATCATTTTCTGAGCTCCAACATAATTAACGACAGGGTTCCTCACTGTCACTCCCTTCTGCCATCCTCACAATGTTGGCTTAGTTACTTGGCTTTGTCCACTTATGAACACAGTATGATCTTATACTTTCAAGAATCACATTCTCAAATTTTAACACCAATGTCCCAGATCAAGGGCAGAGGATGGCATGTGGGCAAGAGCATGCAATCTCCCTGTCCTTTTGAAAAGCCTTGGAGTTTGCCTGTACATTGTCTCAGTCGACTTGCCTTTCACTTTATAACATCATATTTCAGTTTTCCAGTAAGTCACTAGCAAGAAGAATACCAATACTTTGGTTAGGACAGAATAACCAAGATTCATCACTCATTTATACTGAGACAACAGTCATATCTATAGAACCAAAGGAGTTTTATTAGCAAGGAGGAAGCAGGCCAATGCCAATTAATGTCATGTGTGCAGGGGATAGGGAGTATGTCCAAGACACAACCTAAAAAGTTAATTATAAATTATCATCTCTTCTGTAACCCTGGTCTTTTTCCAGCAGACAATGAATGATGTCTTGATAACCTTGTTTCATTTAGCTATGGGCTTTATAGGAGACACCCGTGGTCACCCCTGAGACATTGTGGTAAGGGAATATAGTATAAACTGGAATTTTATGTCATGGCAGCTGTATTTAGTGAGATTTATGATGGAAATAAAAAGAATCTGCAACCAGGAGCTGGGGATCCAGCCTACCCCTGCAAAATGAACAGGAGCACTTTTATTCCAGTCCCTACTCTGTGGTATATAACTTTCTGAGCTTGGTCAAGCCTGCAGCCATACTACTGTGGCCCCTGATCCCATCAGATCTTGGAAGCTAAGCAGGGTTGGCCCTGGTTAATACTTAGATGAGAGACTGCCTGAGAACACCAGGTGCTGTAGGCTTGAGAGAAGGATGTAGAAATCCACTCCCAAAAAACAATGGGCCAATGAAAACCCTATGAATAGCAGAGAAGCACTGACAATAGTGTTTCTTCTGTTGTATGTAGGATCACTATGAGTCAGACATGGACTTGATGGGATCTAACAGGAAGAAGTTTGGTCAAGTCATATCATCTTTCTGGGACTTTTTCTGTTTCTTTTCGTAAAAGTAAACTGGGTTTTCCAGATTATTTGAGGTTGACTTCATTTTCAGTGGTCTATGATTCTTTGTGTCTAATACATGATAAGGTAAGCAGCTCGCACTTTCTGTCTAGTTAGGAATAATTATAACAATGTCACACAAAAGATTGTCAAAGTGCCTTTCTTTCAAAGTGAGTTTGAAAACCATTTTAATTTAGAAATGAAATCAGAATTATTTTAAAGTATCATTAGCACATAAATTGTAGAAATTTCTGATGGTCCGAATATTGTGTTACTGAAATATTTGTTTATAAATAAAATAATATTAATGATGCATCTTTGCAAGCTTAAATGAATTGCAATATTTGCTTCCCCCAGGGGAAGATTATCCAGTTGTTCTCTGTAGTCTAATTACAAAGGATTTTTTAAAAAGTTAGATAAAACCAAACATATCAGTTTTTTCCTTAGTATATTTCAGAAAGAGTTAAAGAAGACATAACATTCAATAAGTACATTGGTAGGTTCCCAAGATTGCATCATCCATTAATTTATTTTTATAATATTCACTTTTAAAATGAATCAAATATTTAAATTTGCTGAGCATGAACCATTTATTCCATTGCCCAAATCAGCTCTTTTGGAGTAATTTTATATAGATACTTTCTTTTCATTCTTCTGCTCAAAGGATCTAATTATAAATTTGCTGAAGAACTGAGATTTTGTATATATCATTCTCATTTGTAGGTTATTTAAAAACTGTTAATTCATCCACTCAATATACATATAGTAGCCCTACTATGTGCTAGGCACTATTTTATGTCTTGGACATAGAGCTATAAACTAAGCTCCTGGGCCTATAGAACTTTGCTTGTTTTCTGTTCCTGTTCACCTTTTATATAATCAAATAGAATAAATTAGGAAAAATAAACAGAGTATGATATTGTCTAACGGTGTTTAGAGATGTAATTATTAAACAAATGTTGCTGCCTCATGTGTTCAAATCCAGTTATTAAGTACAGTTTGCCATGTTTTATTCTTTGTTAGTAGTCTTACCTAGCATTAACAAATAGGATGGAATTTCTTAACAGCTTTTCATAGACAAAGGTGTTTTCATCTAGACCAGTGAGTCTTATTTGTTTATCTCAATAATTATAGTCACCATGGTTTCAGATAAAGATATTGGATTTGGAATACAACACTTAAATTCTAACTTTGTCGGTTCCATGGACCAAGTTGTAGAACTTGTCTGAGCTAAGGCCTCCTGGGTAAAAAGGAACCTAAAAACTGTACCTCTCAAGGATCTAAGGCTCTAGTAAAATTGAGTGTCTTATTGTTCCAAACTGTAAAAGTAAACCCTATTATGCTGATGGCCTACAGCCTTACCACTGTGGCATCCCAGCCCGTCAGATCTCAGAAGCTAAGCAGGGTCACGCCTGGTTAGTACTTGGATGGGAGACCACCTGGGAACACCAGGTGCTGTAGGCTTGGGAAGAGGACCCGGCAACCCACTCTCCCTCACTAAAAAAATAACAATCTGCCATTAAAAGCCCTATGAATAGCAGAGAAGCACTAACAATAGTGCTTCACCTGTTTTATGTAGGGTCGTTATGAGTTGGATACTGACTGGAGGGCACCAAACAACAACATTTTGCTAAAGTTGAAGACATTAGGTTTTAGTTTTAAAAATAACAACTAAATTTGTTGGAGACTTCTAATATAATAAATATATATTAAAGAGAACAAAACAATAACTTATTAACTGGAAAATTTTAATCAAAACATAATTGCATTTATAAAATACTATCAGGTAAAAGAAGTCCTAAAAGTATGTTGATTCTATTTTCTTTAACTTGGTTATTAACAACTCAGAATAGCACACCCCAAACAGCCTCATGGCTGTAAGAGAAATGTCTTTACCTCTGTAAAGAATGAGCAATGATAATTCATTTTGCAGTGAGGGTTCGGTTCTGTGCATACCAAAGAACACACATGACTTATGAGAATATTTTTCTTTCTAGCACTGTATCATTCTTCATGGAATTACCAAAAGTGACAAAGGCATCCCACAGATAGTATTGATTAACTCAACAGGATTTGTTAGGCTCAATGAGATAATAAAATAAGGCACGTGCTGAGATACTTTAGAGTCTCAGTAGAGAATGGAAAATGAACAGCACTAACTGAAAGTATATCCCTGCAGATAAGATAAAATGGTCTTTTAACCCTCCACAATCAATTTAAAGACTCCAAGGGGCTGAATATAAATAATGGCAATGCCCAGTGTAAACGGAAATATAAGTTACCTAGTAAGTGCATGTCACTCATCCCAAGCAGAGCAAACCATCATTTCACCCCAATTCTAGTCTTAACTTTTACTATGTCTTCAGTAACTTCCTAGTCCTACTGCCTTGCTAAGGAAAGTGTTTTATTTGAGACGATATATTTTAAGTAGTTTCAAGTTGGCATTTTATCCATACTTGCTTAGCATTCTTCATAAATGGTTTAAGACTAGAAGTGATAATGCAGAAACTGTTGCATTAAACAAGGAAAAATAATATAAATATGATGAAGCACATTAACTAGCAAATCCTTGTTTTTCTTTTTCTTGTTTTGCTTTTTTTTTGCAGTACCAGGGGTGGAACCTAGGGCCTTACGCTTGCATGCTTTGCGAGTGCTGGACCGTTGAGCTGCACCCCCAGTCCATTTTTTTTTTTTTTTTTTTTTTACTTTTTGAGACAGGGTCTCGCAAAGTTACGCAGACTGCCTCTGGTCTTGAACTTTCAATCCTCCTGCCTCTGCCTCCTGAGCAGCTGGGATCACAAGCCTGTGCCACCAGGCCTGGCTTAACCAGCAAATCGTATTGTAAAAGAATTTGGAACTAGTCATGTGACCCATGATGAAAATTATTCATTAAATCCCCCTTTTTTTGGTGGAGTCTTTATGGATCTGGGAACTACAGCACAAAATGGACTAATTAAGATCAGCACTTAGGTATATTAACAAATTAAATAAAGGATAAACCAAAAACATACAAATATCATAAATGATTGTTTTACATTCATTATTTAAATGTTAATCAAGTTGTAATAATGTCATATGTAAACCAAATGCATTTGCAGCTCATAATTGGTATGTGATGTATTGTTGTTGTTGTTAGGTACCGCCGAGTCGGTATCCAACTCATAGCGACCCTCATAGGGTTTTCAATGGCTGACTGTTTCGGGATTGCCTTGGGAGTGGATTGCCAGGCCATTCTCCCATTTTTGCGGTGCTGGGAATTGAACTCAGGGCCTCAGAGACTGCAATGCAGCGCTCTACCCACTGAGCTAAATCCCAGCTCATGTGATGTATATGTCACATAAATACCTCTAAAGCTGTTCCTTTCTTTTATGCAACAGCAGTTGAATAGTCAATGGAAATCATTTAATAGCTATGCTGTATTTGGTACATTACTTGTCTTATGCAGCTTCCCACAAATTTTGAGGAAGAAAAAGAACAAAATTAGAACTGAGCTGTTATGGCATTGACAAAATAATAAGTAGGAACCCAATGAAATATGATGAAAGAACAAAGAAATGTACAACTCATTACTAAAGACATTTTCTCTGCCATGCATAAAACTAGTTTAATATTTCAAAAAATATATAGACAAGAGATGTGAGATGAAAATAGTTGTCAAAGCACTACACAACATACATGTACTAATGAAAGAGAGTAATTATTTTTGCAAGTCTTGATATTCTATTTAATAATAGAGACACTCTTTTTCCTAAATAAATCTTTAATATTTAATTTTATTTCCTCAAAGATCAAATAGAAGAGGAATAGCTATTATCTCCCAAAACACAAAAGTAGATAAATTTATAAATTCATTATAGTAGATATCGAGGTTGGTTCCTATAGGACAAATGTACTAATTCTCCCAGCTGCTGGGATGTTGCCTTGTTCACAGCAGAGTCCTTCCCCAATAACTGCTTTCTACCCCAAAAGCAATCTTTCCACTGGTTGAGGTTGTTGTTGTTGTTAGATGCCCTCGAGTCTTGTCCAACTCATAGCGATCCTCATAGGGTTTTCAATGGCTGATTGTTTCAGGATTGCCTTGGGAGTGGGTTGCCACATCCTTCTCCCATTTTGCGGTGCTGGGAATTGAACTCGGAACCTCATAAACTACAGAGCATCGCTCTACCAACTGAGCTAAATCCCAGCCCCTACTGGTTGATGAGTGGAAAGGTATATATTTGGGGAAACTCTGCAGGGCCATGACAAGGACAGAATTCCCCAATGGATCTGCTAAGTCCTGTTTCACCTCTCTTGTCCTTCACCTCCTTTCTCCCATCCTCTCTCTCTCTGTCTCTCTCTCTCTATCTCTCTCTCTCTCCCCCTCCCTCTTACTGCTCTGAAGTTTACCCAATAAATTAGATGCATATAAATGTCAGTCTTGACCTTGACATGGACCTCTTCTCTAATTATATATTGCAACTGTACACATTATAACAAAAACTATGTATTTTTCCATTATTTTGTCACCATTTTACTATAATATTTTGCTTGTCTTAAAAACTATTATAATGTTTCCATTGTTTCCTACTACACCATTGGATAAAATTTTGATAGTATCAAGGATACAGGACACTGACTACTTTTTTTTACATGATAAAAATCATGATTTCATAAGGACAAAGAGATTTTTGAAAGGTCACTGAATCTAATTCTAGTTATAGTTTTCAAAGCCAATAGACTATGAAAATTCTATTCAGTCCTCCAAATTAGCATTAGTCATTTTTATTCAGAGATATCTCTGTCTGACAGTTCATTCAAATTTATATTCCTAGAGCTTAGGGCACCGGAAAATTAAGTGTAAAAGAAATAAAGCAGGAGTTATATCAGGAATACTGCCTAATTTTTATTAGGTGCAATGTATGTATGCAATTAAAAAGCAAGCACTAATGAAAAGATTGGAGAAGGGCCTGGCAATCCACTCCCGAGGCAATCCCGAAACAGTCAGCCATTGAAAACCCTATGAGGGTCGCTATAAGTCGGATACCGACTCGATGGCACCTAACAACAACAACAACAATGAAAAGATTACTCTTGTTTATTCATGTTTACAATCTACTATTCATCACACTAGAAACTTCCCATGCATTTTTACTCAACGTTACAATAAGCTACAAAGTGAATATCAGTAATACTCAAAGAAAAAAATGAATTTTTTATTTTTAGGTAACTAAGCAAGATTATGTATTTATTTAGTCGTAGTTGTGAAGTCCATAGACTCAGGGTTATCAGGGACACACCTGAGGTCATACAATGCCAAGCTTATTTACTCCAGGGGAAAGCCTTGGAAGGTTCTTATTGTGAGGAAGTTATGTCAGGGTTTGGGGGCATAGCATGAGTGGTTTTAAGGAGGGTCTCATGAGACAAAAAATCAGTTAAGATTGATAGTTGAAAGAAGCAGAGGGTGTGTGGTAACTGGTTATTGCTCTTAGTAGAGATATTTAACCAAGAGGAAACATTTATGGCCATCTTGCTTTATTTATAGCTTATTACTGTGATATAAGGTTGATATCTTTAAAAAGGCTCATAGACAGCTTCTATATTGACTTAAATTCCATTCCCATGATCTGAAAGTCTATCTGGGCTCATTTCACCAAGTAACTCTGTCATGCTACACTGGACTAAAAATAAAAACTGTGGATGATTATAATGTTTTCTTTTACCCTTAAAACTTCATTTACAATATTTATAATGTTGGTTGCCATGAACCTTATTATCGACTTTCTCTTTAACGAGAATGTCCTACTTTTTCTCATTTTTGGGATTGGATATTATTGACTGCAGTCAGTTCTATTGACTAACTTTTTAAAAAAAAATTAAATTTGAGAGTAGACAAATGATACTAGAATACTATGAAAGAATTTGATGAGGAATTAATTTTAGTGTCAGGGAATAGGGGCAAAGCAAAAATATTTCAATACATTTTAAAAGTGGCAAGTGTTATGGAGCTATGATGTTAATTTCATTTGAGCAATAGTTGCAGGTGGTTCTAATGTTTTCTTTTCCTTTTCTTCATACTAGGTGGTTGATCCCAGAGCCTTGCCTATGCTAGGCAAATGCTTTACCGCTGAACTGCATGCCTAAACACTTTTGTTTTTTTGATATAGGGTCTCACTAAGTTGTGGAGGCTGCCTCTGGCCTCAAACTGACAGTCCTCCTGCCTCAGCCTCCTGAGTCCCTGGAATTAACAGACATACCCATCACACCCAGAAGTTCTAATGTCTTAAATGAGCATTTAAGTTAATGTCTAACTCACTTAGTAGTTGATGTTAGCTCCTTCCTAAATAGGAAAATGCAATTGATCTGATTCAGACCCACTGGTTTCAAAGTCTATGCACAGTGACAGATTTACTCTTCTCAGTTTGTCCCAGGCCTTGGAAAGCAGAACCTGAGTGACTTTGCATGCTCATTACAGTGTTACATAGTTTTGATTCACTGTGCAAGTGTGAAGCCTGGCCAGTTTCATGACCACTGCAGAAGAATGGCGCAGATAATAAAATGAAAAGTCATCTAGTTCTAGAGTTGAGTCTGGTGACACAGCTTGACAGACTTTTCAAACATATACAATAATTATGCTGAAGTACTGAGGTGACTCATTTAGGGGTTGCTCTAACCTATTGGGCCTAACAAATTCCCTCATGAGCTAAAACCACTACTTTAATTTCTTAAGATTTGGAATTTAGAAAATCAGGGATGGGGAGGTGAGGTGTTTCTTTTGCTCTACATAAACATGATTAGGATCACTAGAGACAATTCAGCTGGGAGATGAGCTAAACCTGAGTCATCTGACCTGCATCAGCCACATGTTCTGTGCCCTTATGGGGATAGCTTTGGTGGGTATGTCTACCATGCTTTTACATGTAGTCTCTGGGTCATAGAATTCATGCCCTTGGCAAGGTATTTGGACTACTTATGTGTAAGCTCAGTGGTGCCCCTATTCGTAATAGCTGAAGGCAGAACTAGAATAATTTCACTTGTACCAAACTCTACTGGTTGAAGTTGTTATAGATTAGATAGAAGTAGAAGGGAAAGCCAAGATACTATACCTCTCAATGAGGAGAATGTCAAAGCCCTTGGGACCCTACTTAGTTTGCCATAAGAATATGAGTAGCACTGTGAGCCTCCCCTCATTGCCTCTCACACTTGGAGGCATCTCATCTTCCACACCCAGAGTCTACTTATGGCTGTGCTGACGCACACACTGCAGCATTACAAGCAGTTTTATATAACTGAGCTGGTGATATTGGTTTTATATTATCTATAGCATGATTATTTTCCCATTCTAATTCATGAGAATTACAAAACCTTTTCACACCTCCTGTGTACATCAACCCTGAAAGAAATAAGGATGCTTTAAAGACTTACTCACTGAGTATCACCCACCCTGAAGCTCTCTGGCATCTTTGGCTAATAATATATTATCTTATTGCACCATAGAAAAACAGAGCTCGTAAACAACTTGGAGTGTTCATATTCACCAATTCTCAAAACAGCCAAAATGAATTATAATGGGGAGTTAGAACAAGAAGATACTTCTGAGATGGAGATATGTGTTTAGATAGGAATTGGATTCTCCTTTTAATTTTTGTAGGTCAGATAATCAGCATATATTATATATTATAAATATATATGTACTATAAAATATACTGCCAGCAGTATACTTATATTTAGGAAAACTATTTAAATTTTGCCTGCAGCTGTAGCACTATGGCATATGACCCCATCAGATCTCGGAAGTTAAGAAGGGTTGGGTGTGGTTAGTACCTGGATGGGAGACCTCGTGGGAACACCAGGTGCTGTAGGCTTGGGAGAAAGACCTGGCAACCTACTCCTCAAAAAAAAATCTGCCATTGAAAACCCTATGAATAGCAGAGAAGCAGTAACAATCCTGTTTCACCTGTTGTACATATGGTCGCTTTGAGTTGGACACTAACTCGATGTCACCTTAAAACAACAACAATTTAAATTTCATTTATTTATTTATTTTACACCAATCTCAATTTTAAAAATAAACTGGACTCTTGTATTAAAATAAGACAAATTTTTCATTGAATTTTTTTCGTAAAGATGTTCTCGAATCTAGAAATCCATTTTTGGTCAATGTGCATATTTAAATAAAACCATATGTCTAAGACAACTAATTAACAGGTAATATAATGTGCTTATTTTTAAAATCAATAATTCATTACAAGGACATCAATTTCAATGACTAACATCCTGAAAATCATAAATTAACACTTACTGGTTTGTAAGCATGTCACCAAGTTAAATCATCTACTATAAATTATATAATTGGAATTGAACTGCAAATAGAATTTTTAATGTAAAGGTCACTATTTTCTTTAATGTTAATAAACCTGTGCTCATTTTTATGAGTTAGCTCTAGTAATTGGACATAAAATGCCTTAGATTAAAATATTCAATCTAACTATAATTGAAATATTTCCCTATTTTCATAACTATTTTTCACATGCGTATTCATAATACATTTGTAATG